>JANHFX010005095.1:0-62142 GCA_027560015.1 Chloroceryle amazona
GGGTTGTGGGTGTGTGGCGTGGTTTGGGGTGTGGGTTGGGTGTTTTGTGTTGTGCTTTTTTTTTCTTTTTCTCCAGTTGGTTGGTGTTGGGGGGGGGGTGTGGGTGTGGGTTTTGTTGGTTTGGTTTTTTTGTGTGGTTTTTGTTGGTTTGGTATCTTAAGATAGACACTGAATGGACTAGGTTTTGTGACACAGAAATTAGCAAAGGTTGTTGATTTGTTGCTTAGAAGTCATCATGGCCAGACCTCCTTCTAACCTGTGTAAGAGCTTCACTTAAGTTAAATCCCTTCTTGCAAAAGCATGCTTAATGCTCTGTGCGCGCATGTGTGTGTGTGCATATGTTTGTTTTCATGCGCTGTAAACCCCGAGATAGAATCTCGTGTTTTATAAGGGCTGATAATTTGTTCCCAGATTTAACAAGGTGCTTAATTGTATGGCTTTCTTGAACTTAATTGCAAGCAGATCCTATGCTTGAAGTTAGTAGGCTTGTACTTGTATACCTTCCTGAACTGAAGTGCATCCTTTTTGGTGTCACCATATCTCTCTGTTTAATGGACAGAGGATTTATGGCCCTTGTAGATGAGCATTTATGCACATATTATCCTGTGAGAGCTGGAATCAGTAACACCAGATCAGGGCCTGACTCCCAGTTACCACTGGCCATAAATTTCCGTAAGATTTCTCCGATACATCTTCATTTTCATTACATTTTTTCATGTAATAGGAGAAGAATCTTCTAAGTATGATTTGCTGCCTGACTTACTTAGCTTTTCAGTCTTTTTGGGGGTAAGTTTTATAATGCAAGTTACATTGAAAGAAATAAATTGTGGGGCAGAATTTGAAAATTCTGTTTTATTATGTTAAATATGCAATAATTATTGCTGTTTGATAAGACTGCAGCAGATTGCTTTGAGACATAAAACTCCTACTACCCAGTACTACTTGGCGGGGGAGGAAGGTGTATCAAGTTTTTAGCAATTAAAAATCTGGAAAAACTTGTTTAAGAAAATGTTAGCCTAAGAACATGCATCTTTTGTCAGTATAATACGCAGCCTTGAACATAACTCCATTTTATCAACAGTACAGTGTTTCATATTTAATAAACATAAAATGAAGTGCTTCCCTCACATGAATGTAACACAGATCAAGTCTCAGCCAAAGCAAATAAAAGAATGAATGCTTTGTTAATCATCCATAACTAATTTGTGCATACACAGAAAAAATGAAATCTGTTTTTGACAAGAGCTTTTTTCATAGAAGCAGCAAGGGAGAATTGAACATGTAATGTGCATTAATAATAGTGAATAGCAATGGGGAGATCTAAGGGGTTTGCCAGGGACCACTTCTATTTCTCGATAGTAACAGCATTTAACAGAAACCTAAGATAAGAGAAGGGAGGGGTTTTTTAAGTTGTTTGCCAAAATACCATAAGACAAACCTGTGCTGAAACAGACATGGATGGATTCCTCTGTGCCTTGCCATATATTCGTAAGTGTTGAAGGGAACTGCCACATATCTCTGTGACAAACTCAGCTAACAGATAATACACAACGAAGAAAATGTTAAATGCATCGCTTCTCTGCACAGGAAATATGACTGTGTTGCTCTAGTGACAGTGTGGTTATAGTTGATGGGGCATCTTCATTACAAGCCCCTGCTTTCAGGCTATTGCAGCTTAAAAAAAAAATCTCCCATTTGACTGAATTTTTTTTTGTTTGTTTAGTTTTGATTTGTTTTTTTAATGCTTGTCAGACTTGAGGTGAATTTTAGTTTAAGTGCAAAGTTAGAAGAAATCCATTTAGCTGTTTTCCTGATCAAAACAAATTTGGAGAGCAGGATGGGCTTTTAAAAAGTGGAGGTTTACAT
Source organism: Chloroceryle amazona (assembly GCA_027560015.1). NCBI lineage: Eukaryota > Metazoa > Chordata > Aves > Coraciiformes > Cerylidae > Chloroceryle > Chloroceryle amazona. The sequence continues at coordinate 1,867 of JANHFX010005095.1, forward strand.
GTATTGCAGAGCTGCATTTTGGAATGTTTTGTGTTTGTTCTTGCTCTTGAAATGTGCTTTATGTTGCTTATAAATGTATATATACCCTAAGTAACTGCACCTCTACCATTCTGCACTATTCTCCCTTTTGCATGTACATAGGGGGTGACAGATGAGATCTCTTACAGGTGAGCATGCCCCTGTTCTAGCTCACACAGATCTTTATTTTCAGCTACATCCCTTTTATCCTAGTGAAGTACCTACCTTTTGGCCACTGCTGCTTCCCACATATGTCAGATTCAAGTCATTTGTCAGCGGTATGACATTGGCTAGATCCATAGATTGATTGATTGATTTTAATTCCTTTGCTCTGTAGAGCGGAGTGCTATGCACAGAGAACCATCGCTTGCAAACCACGTTGCTCAGGTGATGACACCCTGAAGTAGATTTGCATATTAAAGTTGTCTCACCAAGTTTTTGTCACTGATAGTGAGCTGCAGGTTTGGATAAAAGAAATAGTACCAAAGTGACTCAAGCAAGAGAACTCTGTGTTTGTATGAACACGTTTATTTGAAGAGTGAATTTTATGATTGGTGTCACAGCCATGAAGCTCTAAGAGTTAGGCTGGTCTTACCACATGTCCTTCAGGGTAGTAGCTGGGCAATAAAAGGTGGGGGAAGTGAGAGAGCGAGTGTGTGCATACCAGCAGGTCCAGTATTTTCTCTGTAGTATGTGGGACTTTTCCAACCATGTTATATCTTCTATGTTATGTATTTTGGTGGTTTTGGCATATGCTTAAAGTGAAGTTGTGAGCAAGAGGAAAGAGAATAAAAAAACCCTACAGTCATGAATTTAATAATGGAGATACATTGGTGCTCCAATAATAATAAAGACTTTTATTTCCAACATTATGCTGGGTTTATGAGGTTTTGTTGAAGTGGCCTTTTAGCCTAAACCTGAAATATTCCAATATGATAAATAATTTGATCCAAGAGCTCTGGTTTCTGACAAGGAGAATGGTCACTGTGTGAGCATCACTGCTCAGCACCCAGCCATCTGGTATTACATACCATATATCCATTCACTCAAGTTAATCTCCAACTTTCAGTATAGAGACAAAATAACAAAGTCATAATATCTTTGCTTGACTGTTAAAAGCTTTTCTGTGCCAAAAGTCTTGCAAATTTTCTGTCATTTAATATTGTGCATTCAGTGGAAGTTATGGAAGTTATCCTCAGTACCAGCTGATTGATGACACACTGGTATTTTGCAAAACCCATTTAAACAGGTTTTATCTATACTAGATAATTAAGTCAAGACAATGTTATACACAATCTTAAGATATAATATTTTCTGGAAAGGTGAATGAAAGTACATAAGGTCACTGGAGCAGTTAATCTTTTGACCTTGTTTCTTCTTTAATGAGCGTTACTTCAAACTTGCTTCCTCGTTGGAGATTACAAAGGAGCTGAATAATGTATTTACGTTTGTGAGTCTGTTCAAATAAACCGGGGTTAATTCTGGGGTCTGTCATGTGGGTCTTCCTGCATGGCATTTTTTTCCTCAGGACAAGGCTTGCAGGTAGGCACAGCCTGATGTATAAAGCTCTAGACCTTTCAACAACTGTTCTTAATATTGAACTTGCATTAAATATTCACTACTGAGCTTGAAGTATTATTTTAAACCCACCTTTCTAACATGGAAGATTCTGGGTCTTTGTCTTGAAGTGACACTAAGAGAGACTAAGGAAATTCAGAGCCTAGAATGGAATATGAAAAGAAGCTGTAAGCAACAGAAGAGCTTTTCACATCTGAAACCAACAATAAATAGGTAGCTAGTTTACCATCTATTTAAAAAATATTTTCTCTGCTGAAGACTGTCTTCTGTTAGGCGACACTTCGAGATCTCTTTTTGTGTAACTGTTTGAAGGTTCAGTAGCACTGTTCATGGGATACCTCTGCATAGAGCAGGTGAGCAATAGGTTAAATCGTAAAAATGGAGACTTCCTGCCAGCAAAATAGAGCTAAAATGCGAGGCACTGGTAGGTGATCTTAAATCTAGATTTTATAATGGATATTGCCTATTATTTCAAAACAAAAACCAGAAAACGACCTCTGAGTTCCTTTAGTCAATGCATGGAAAAATTGGAAGTTGTGAGTTGCTAAGCAGTAAATAAAGTGGCTATCAAGTCAATTCCCCCGTACTCCCTCTGGAAGGAGGAGGTCTCACATGATAGGTGTTACTCTTGTTTCATCTTAAAATTTAGGAACCAATTTCATCACCAGCTGTTTCCCCCTTCTAGTATTAGATAAATTATCTGTATTTCTGCTTTGCTTTGAACGTAACTCTAATGCAATGCTTTACAGTTATAAAATGAACCTTTCAAAAGCAGGGAGAAAAATAAATCCAGACCAGGGGGAATACTGTTTGGAAGTGCCCCTGCCAAAGTGGAGCATGGAAGCTGATGTCAGAGGTGAAGAACACACTGTGAAGGATCCAGCTCAGCAGCACACAGCTCACAGAAAATGAAATACTATTATTTTCTGCCAAACTGCCAGCCTTGTGTGCAATGCCTTTCCTGACAGCAGCCTCACCTGCTATGTATCGGCAGCAGTTCAAACCCAGTCTTCTTTAAATTTGCTCCTTTGAGAGCTAAGGTTTGAGGATTTAAACAGCCCATTGGTAATAACAAGTTTATCTGCCAACTTTGACTGAGCTTCTGTGAGCTTGTGTCCTGAATATATATGGCAAAATTAAAATTGTGTTACAGTAGGACTTTATATGCATATAGTCTTAGATGTCTAAAAATTATTTAATCTCAACGGCTTTTGCTTACTAGTGGTTAATGTAGTAGCACACTCAGACTTCCACATGGCTGTACCATGTACCTTGGCAGGCCCAGGGGACATGGCCATGTCACTGGCTGCTGCTGTAGCATTTGGGGCCAGGAAAGGAACAGACAGTCCCTACTGTGCAATGATCACAACAGGAGAAAGCAAATGGCTGTGAAAGGGAAGCAGAATACCAGACAATATTAGGGTGGTAGTGAGCTCAGCACATTGGAATCTAGGTATGGCAGGAAAGGAAGTGATTTTTGTTGCTGTGAACTGATACAGGATTGTGAAGAATTCCAGTGCTCCTCAACAGTGCAACATGAGCTGTATCTCTGCAAACACAAGCAAAAATTCATGTACTTTACAAACCTACAAGTAGTGTTTGCATAGAGCATAAAGACAGAGTTTAGCAGGTGATCAAAGGCATCTAACTGTAAATTTAAACCTGTCATTGAGGAAGAAAAAGAAACTCTCACCTCTACTATCTCTAGACAAAGTGACCTGAAAGAGCAAGGAGGAAGTAGGCTACACATACCAGAGCAAATGTTCCTCAACATCAGTTATCAATGTCATTGCATCTTTCTGTGGGAGAGTGTTCTGGAAGTGTTCCTGGGGTCCACAGGAGAAACCAATGAAGACTTCTTAAATGGATACATAAAGCAGCTACCAACATACTTTGCAAGGTTGAGTATTTCAGGGTTCAGTAGTTCTCTGCTACTTATTAAAGTTGTCTAACTTGCCTGTAAACCTTTCTCTGTTGCCTTTTGTAAATATCAAGCCCACTTTAGAAGGGGATGCCTGTCTCACACATGTGGTCTAATAATAAATTGCTTGACTAAAATTTTGGATGTGCATGTTTTTTTACCATCTGTCCAGTAGTTGTCTAAGAAGCTTAATAGCTTTTTTTGTTACCAAAACCGAACCTCCAAATTTTCTTGGTGGTAGTTTGCGTAGCATATATGAATTACTCAATTTATTAGTATCATTTCACTTTCTAAACTTCCTATCTGATGTTGATCTTTGGAGATTTCCAGAGACTGAGAATGCAAAGGATTAGTCTGTGAAGATGAATGGTTTGTTGTTACCCACAGCAGGTTGCTTGAGTACACCCACAGGTATGATTTTGGTCAGAAAGAACCTTTCACTAAATACCTTAGTGTCTCAGGGTGCTAGTGAAATCTTATCTGGCTATCCTAAAAGCAGATCACAAGAAGACAGTAGCTGTAGTAGCATATTGTATTTTCTGTTCACTTACTGAAAGTACTGTCTTTACCAGTGCTAAGTAAGAAAAGACGTGTAGTGCTTCCGATATAATGGGTTCATCCATCTAGATGTGCTGTAAAAAACTATCATGTTGGTGTTTTTGAAGTAGCCTTTTAGCCTAAACCTGAGAGGTTACTTGCATGATAAATAATTTGACACAAGGGCTCTGATTCTGACAAGGACAAGGGTTGCTTTGTGAGCATCACAAATACATATTTATAAAATCAAATGTAGCTATTTCAACATTTATATTTTGTTGTTGTTGTTGTTTCTTTCCCAGTCCTCATATCTAAGATTCAGACTTTTCTGATATGTGCAGAAATTTTTAAACATTAGATTCTCCATTCAAATGCATCATAATTTCCAGTAATGTTCTGGATAACTTGAACCATTATTTGCTTTTAAACAAGTTTTCAGCACAGATTGTGCTGCCTGCATTCGGTCCTCCAAATCTCCCCTCCGCCTGTCTAAATTATTTTAACTGACATAGTTTCTAATTTACTCTCTCCAGTTGAGAGAGCTCCCTGTAGCTTGTCTATTTTAGCATTTAATTGCTGTATACTCTCACAAATTAAATTCTGTAGTGATCCATTTTGCTCTGCCAGTGAAGCAGTGATCTTTTCCTCTAAGCAAGATGGCGCTTGCAACTCAGCTGGCGGGGCTGGCACCCAGCTCTAGGAGAGGGAGAACTTTCTGATTTCCCCTACTGCAATGTCTTTGTGGGTGGTGGGGTTTGTGCCAAAGGATGGCTTTCCTTCCGAACATTCTCAATTTAATTCTGAAGCAAAAGGAAAGAGAAATCCTCAAAACTTGTACTTCTCAACAGATTTTTACAGCTAGAAAAATTGCTTTTTCTAATTATTTTATGCCCAAGTGTGCAGCAGAATGCTTCTCTTTAAAATCCGCATATCTTTGTGGGCTTTTTAGCATTCGCTTTAATAAAAAACATGAAAAGACAGCCTCTAAAAATACTATGCTGTGTGGCTTCCTTTTAGGGGAGAAAGATAGACAAAATGCATTGTTTCTTTTGACAAAATAAAAATATCCAATTAGGAGACTTGTTGTCTTCCCCATTCAGGTCTTTTTTCGCATGTTTGTACAGTGCTTACCTATTACTTAATATATTTCTGTTACAGAGGGATAGCTTAGTATCTAAATAATTAAGAACTGTAGTAATTTTTGATCTAGTTTCTGCTGAATGGCAATATTTTATTGTGGTTTCTCAATATGTGTGTATTGAAAGCCAGGCACTTGAGTCTCAGGGATTAAAAGCTGCAGCACGGCAGGGGTCAGAGGTCTGTATGGGCAAGCTGAGTTCAGGTGTGGAGAGGTAAAATACATTCTGCTGTTTCTGTGGAGGGGCTCTTTCCCAGCCCAAATAACCCAGAGGAATATACCCTGCGAACAAAATCTGGCCAGTATTTTGATTCTGTGCAACTCTAGAAGTGTGAAGCCAGTTTAACAGAAAATAATAAGTTTTTTCTTGTTTATTTGTACTTACATTAACCTTGAAGAAGACTTACGGGGGGGGGTGTTAATTACAGCACCCAAGGTCATGAAAAAAATATTTTTAAAAGAAAGAAATGTGTGAAATTTGCTTTATTGCATTATTTGAGTCTCCTTTAAGAGTCTGAGTTCAGACCTTTCATATGCAGGTATTAATCTTTTGACTTCATTCAAAAGATAGTTAGGCACTGTGCAACAGTGATGTGACTGCCTGTCATCCATGATCATCAGCTTCCAAGTAAAAATGGGCTGTTTATTTTACACTGTGATACACATCTGATCTTAGTTCCTTTGTGAGAGCATTTTAGTACTGTTTGCTGTGAAAGCTCTGCTTTAATAGGGAAAGGTGGGGATGATTCCTAGAAAAGGCTGCTGGTTCATAGCATGGCTTCACACTATTCCCCTTGTAGAAAGAGATCCGGCTACATGGATCCTTTACAATAGGCAGAGCTGTACATAAGGGAGGTGCTTACTATATTTAACTTTTGGAATGTCTGACACCTCTCAGAGTCGTGAACGTTGTGGAAGAGAACGGTGCATGGTTGCATTATTGAAAAGACAGAAATTTGTATGATGAGCCAGTCTCTTTCTGTAGCTGTGACAGTAAACACAGCTCTGTAAGCTTCATTTGTACTGACTGTGGTTTGACCAGCGTTAATTTTCCCTTCTCTGCCCACAAAATTTGTAGCTTAAAATGCTGTAGAGGGTTAGTGTGAAAACCCGTCCATAGCTATTTAAATCCTTATTTGCAATGTATGTCTATACACATCCTGTAGGTATTCTGACTTTGGCAGAGCTGAGTGCAAGGTGCTCTCATGCAGTGAGAGCTCATCCCAGCCTGGCCCTGCACCACTTGGAGCCATGGCTTCTAATGGATTTGACTTTGTCACTTTTCAGAGTAGATTCCCCTTGATTTGCATGTTGCTTTCACATATCCCTGTTAGCTCCTAAGCCATGTGTACTGAAGCCACGTTAAAGGCCACAAGTTGGTTAGGAACAGCCATATCAGTAATGGCTCCAGGGAATTGCACCTCTTCCAGTATCTGAGATGACAGTGTTTTTAAAGTCTTTACAAACACATACAGTGTGCTTAGAAATTGGGAACTACCTGAGTTCATTGTTAATATTCTGTACTAAAAAGGAATGCAACTTCTGATTTACGTAGTGTTGCTTGCTCTACATATTTGTCTTTATTCAGAAATCAAATTACTTCAGGTTATTAGGAAATCATTCTATTTTCTGTATTAGTTATTGTGTTTCTAGCTTTGAGCTCTTTTTCTTGCTCCATTTTTTTCATATTTTGCTAGTTTTTCTGAAGTACCAAAATACACAAGTATCAACCACCCAGTCAGCATAGAGCAGAGCCAGAGACACACCACATCCCACTGCTTCCCCAGCTGTGAACAGCCGACGCAGCTTGATGTAGTGCACAAATAGGGTTATTTCACCCCAAATATGGTGTATGGTGGAGGAATTTCATAGACTGGGGGAAGTAGGAGGAGGAGATTGTCAAGGGGGATGGAGCTGCTTGTGAGAGAAAGGCATAAAAGCATAGAAATTCCCCAACACAGGAGAGTATTCTGGGGAACTAATGCTATATGTTTGTGTGATTTTTACTGTTAAGTAAATTCTATTGATCACTTTGTAAACAGTATACTTCATGAATAATATACGTGTTTCTCAGAGCCTTTGGTTGACCCAGCACAGCTATTATTCTGTTATGCAACAAAAGAGGCTTCCATAGTTTCTGTTAACATACCAACTAGTTCTTTTTTTTTAATAATTTATTGATGAATTCTAAAATAATTCCTTTTTTTTCTATTTGTCGCTTCTGTTGCTGGAGCTATACAGTAACAAGTATGAAATGACAGAAAAAGATTGTTAACCAGTATTCTACATACTATCTTATGAACCAAACAGTTGCCCATTCTCAAACACAGTGGTATGTTTGAGCTGGGAGATAACCTAGAGATATCTGTATTTTCCCAGTACTTTGGGTTTTCTTCTATCTTCCTGTGATATTCAAGTATCATAGATGATTTTATTTGCATAATGCATTGTCTTTCTTAAAAGGTAAAGAGTTTCTGAATTACTATTTTCTTATAGAATGAACCCCATCTTCACAGTCATGTGTTTGTATTTTGTCACCTTTCTTTACTGTCATATGGATCATTTCCCTCTTGTGACTTCAAAATTGACTTTTCTGTGCAACCTTCCACAAAACATGATGTGGCAACTCTGGCAGTCACATGTATGTAAAATACCTGGAGGGATAATTGAATCTTACGCATTTTAAACTTTGATTATGTAGTCAAAATAAGAAAAGTTGAGCAATTAAAATAATTCCATTGGGATTCCTGCTTTACCTTCCATAAAACTTCATGTCCTCATATGTGATACAAGTAACACCAGTTAAGACTTTTTACAGCCTACTGCTGAGCTGTTCCGGTATAGCCCACTCATAGGTATTTCCCTTAGATTATTTTCTTTTTTGCTGATTGAGGAATTACTTATTCTTCTGAAAGAAAATTTCTCTGTGATTCTGGGATAACTCAGATTGTATTGTAAGAAGCATGCGGCTTTTCTGCAGAAAATGTTACAACCTTTGTAAGAAATGGTTATTAGCATGTTCTGGCATTTAAAGACAATTTTTAAAGAGTTGGTTGTGTGTCAGAGTAGAAAACATAATCCATTGTGAAATCAGTTTTGGACCTAAGCACCTTGAGAATACCTTTTCAGGGACAAAAAAAAAAAAGTTTCCCCAACTCTTCTTATGTAGCTAAAACCCCATAAGGTCAAGCCTATAAATCTTAAAAAAAACATTACAACACTTCTAGCACACTTCATTTTCTGGGAGAGTAGAAGGATGCGCTTAAAGTTGCATGTTAAGGAAAATAAAACTTGAAAGATCAAGGACTATCTATTTTTCTTTGGGGTTTTGGGTTTTGTGGTGGTGTGGGGTTTTTTTGTTTGTTTGTTTTGGGAATTTTTTTTTAATTTAAATTTACAAATTTGGATTCTTATAGGCACCTGGAACCTGGAAGTCAACTTCTGTCTTTGGCTCACAAAAATGTTTATGAAATTAATAGCTTTCTCAGAAAGATTGAACTTGGCTGCCAAGTATGTCATATTCTTCACAGTACCTCAGATTATTTAGTGCTAAGAGGATCTTCTTGCACTATGGCTGGCTTCTCCCTTTTGTACTGGCACATAGCTGCCTGAACTCTTGTCTCCCTCCTCCATACCAGGCAACCCCAGCAGATTTCACAAGCAGCTGCTGATGGTCATCTTCACTGGGAGAACTCTTCCTGATTCAGGTGTCTTATTCACACTCCAATCCAGATAATCTAAAGATGCAAATGACAAGCTGAAAATTTATATAATTAATAAATATATTAAGTAAAAATGTAATTCCGCATAAATCCAGAATTATTCTGCCTTGGTGTTCCTTGGTGTCTAGATTTTGGATGCTTGCAAGTTTAATGTTCTGCTCTCTCTATTCACTTCAGATTCACCATTGATCTGGTCTTTGGGTTGGCTTGTCTTGTTTGCTTTGACTTTTTTAGTAAAATCACCTCAATAAAGACAGCATGCTTCTGGGTCATCAGATAAGGTGTTATGTTTGTAATAAGAAAAAGGACTTCTGCCCTCAAAACACCTTCTGGTTTTTGAAGTCACTGAAGCGTTTTTGCGTTCCCTATACCTCCCCAGGGACCTTGTGGGAGGTCTGCATGTTGCTTTCACAGCATAGGGTGTGTGTAACAGGTGAGCCAGCACTGAGAAGACATTTGTAGCTACACAAGGAAATAATCTAGGTCTTGATTAAATTGGGGATGTTTACAGCTGCCGGGAAGTGATTTTCATACTCCAAATTGAGAAGAGTACATCAGAATACAGGCGTGCTATGACTAATCAGTGATTAATCTGGAAGGCTGCAAGCAAGTTCCCGTGTTCATGATTCTTTCCATCTAATATCTATTTCTCACTGGGTGTAGATATACTTGATCTTTTGGGGTGTGTTTTAATTGGTGAAGGAGAGTGAGGACATGACAGCAGACATGCATCTTATCTAAAAAGGAAAAAAAAAAACCACTTAATTTTTTAAACCTTGCTGGGTAATTTGGGAATAATGAATAAATGAAGAGTTTTTTCCACACATTCAAATTACATTGCTAACTATAATGTCAATAACTGTGATACTGTAATATATATTTTAAAACCAGCTAAGTTATAATTTGTTTTCTTCTGCAAATGTAAGTTCATCCAAACTGATTCAGAGAAGAATTAAGTCCAAAGTGTGACAAATGTTTCCTAGTCACTATAGCCCACCAGTAGAATGTTTTCCTTTGGTCTGACTGCAAGTGAGGGTATATTCAAATTACTATCATACAACTGTAGAACAGATTAGGTTGGAAGAGACTTGGAGAGATCATCTGGTCCGTTTTTTTTGGAATTGGAGCCTAGATGGGGTTATCTAGCAACCTGTGCAGTCTCATCTTGAAAACCACCCATGATGGGCATTCTATCAAGTCTCTGTGAGGTTGTTTTTTTTCAGTGATTGATTGTACTTGCTATAAAAGAAGTCTGTCTCTATCTTATATTGAGATGAAACCTCCTTGTGCAACTTGAACCCATTTTCCCCTTGTCTTCTCCATGTAGCTCCAAGTTACTTTTTAATTTCTGGTCGAACCCATTTTGTTTGGCAGAAAATCAGTTTCACTGCCATTGGCAATTAGCTGTTACACTGCTGGTTTTGTAAATACCTGCACACCACTTTTTATATACCACTTTTCTCTAAAGTTCCATAAAAAGAAAACAAAACAACAAACAAGACAGAAGAGGTTTAAGCGAACTTGCTTTCTATACATCTTCACTGCCATTTTTACACCATAGTATGAATATTGAACATTTAGCTGTGTGACACAAGTTGCTGTTCAGATGGAAACTGCTTGTGTATGCTGAACTGGAGGACACACAAAAAAAGAAGTGCCATGGCTCTCATGTAACTGAGGCGCCTGTTTGGAAAGCAAATCTTGCATTTGGTATGAGTTGTAATGTTTCATTATTCTAAAGGTATGGTACAATAACAGATTATTGTTGTTCATATCTGTGTAATAATTGAAGCTCCCTGATCATACTTTCCATTTTACACATTGTCAAAACCTTGGACCTTAATCTCGCACTTTGATTGACGGTTGCGGCCGAGGAAGGAGCACTTGTATTGTTTGTGGTAGTCGCATCTGTTCAACTTGATTCAGTTGAGAGTATTTGCATATTCTTAAGTATTTCTTCTGAGAGGGCCTAAATCCTTCTCAAGTGTTTGATGCATTTTTGAAATTCATTCATAAGGTATCTACATGCACTAATAGTTCTGTATAATATTGCTGTGCATAATCTGACAGATAAGGCTAGTTTTTTAAACAAGGTATTCTTTGGGGATGACATATTACATTCTGACTCATTCTACTGGGCGGAAATGTCAAGTACTTTGAAAAAGGATACTTGAATGTTTTGATTGAATTAGTATTCTTTATTCAATGTAGATTGTCAGCTGCAGTAAAACTGAGGTCTATTGTGAGAACACTTTTCAAAAGAGTTAACAGCAGCGCTTTTTTGTTTTATTTTTGTTACTGGAGCTTTATTACATATAATTGTTTCTTTGCTACCAATGTGGATGTTAGATTGAACAAGAGTAGATTCTTAGAGGCATTTTAGATTTGTTTGAATTGTTAAACTATGAGCAACACCTTTACCTTGAAATACAATTTGAAATAGAACTTAAGCTTTTGTCTTTCTCTTATCTTGTTTTTTATTTTTTCCTTAAAAAATCTTATTGATATTTTTTGAAACATTGTTAACCTTTGTTTGGAAACCTGTCACTCTTGATATTACATGTGGGACACTAGTTGAGAAGTACCATTGATTTGAAAATATTCAGGCATTATATTTGAGCATGGAACACAGATAACAGTTCAAAATATTAACTTGATGGCTTCATACTGTTACATAAAGAAGTACATGCATGGTTGAAGCCCCTCTCTTCCATAGGTTAGAAGTCCTAGTCCAGGACTATCCAAGTTTGGATAAAACTAGTCTGGTTTGCCAGCAGAAGGAATGGAGAGAGATTCCTGCTTGCTTAAATGGATATATACAGTGGAAGGTACTACAAGCTCAAACCATTAAAGATCTAGGATCTCATATGGAAGACCACTAATCTCAATGAATAACCTTTTTTTGTGTTTTTTTTTTCCTATTGCACTAAGCAAGTGTTCAAAGAGACACTATTAGCAGCTGACCTAGTTGAAGAAATGGGTTTCTGTCTCTAGAAAGGACCACGTCAATCCCCACTGCCTGTTTACTTGCAAAAAGAGTGATGCAGATTTAATAAGTCTATTTTTTAGTTTATGCACGTGGAGGTTTTAGTGTAACAGCATCTTTTACATTAGGTTTGATTTACCTTTGTTTTCAGGAATCTCCTTCTGGACGCAGAAAAGCACTTGCCACCAGCAGCATCAACATGAAACAATATGCAAGCCCCATGCCTACACAGACAGATGTCAAGTTAAAATTCAAACCTTTGTCTAAGAAGGTGGTATCTGCCACACTGCAATTCTCTTTATCTTGTATTTTCCTGAGGGAAGGAAAAGCCACGTAAGTTGTTATTCTGTTTGTTTGCTTGTTTGTTTTGTTTTGTTTTTTAAATCAGATAACCTACCTTGTGTTGATCTTCAAATAATTCTTTGGATAAGGAGCTTTTTTCTGTAAAGAATAGCAGATTTAAAGTATCCTTCAGTATACCTATCATTTCTTCCATACTTAGTTTCTTAGATGAATAAAAGTTGTTTGTTAGTCTGATCTTAGTCTTGTGTTCTTCAGAGACAAACGGCTTGTCCTCTACTGTTAGACACATTTTCAGTAACAGCAGCCTAAAAATACCTACAGGTCTGAAATCAGCAGGAGTGTGCATTTGTGTGCATGTGTGTGTTCATGCAACAATACCCTTAGCAGACTGCAGGAGAAATAGGGAAAAGAGAACTTAGTTCTATTTCACCTATTTCTATTTCACAAAGGATGAAAGAAAGACAAAGCCAGTTGTAAGGTGAGAGAGGGTGGAGTCAGAAGTAAGATTTTTGGGTTGAACACAAGAACATCCTGTGAAAAGAGTTCTGTTGGACACTGATTACCATTCCCCCTACTCACTCACTTGGTTCTGTCCCTTACTTTAACAACCTTTGGAGAGCAGAGAATAGAGATTATTTTTTGCAGATCCTATAACCTCTCCTGCAATTTCTGTCAGATTTGAGATGCCAGATGTTGACAACTTCATGGGGCTGGTCGATGGATCGTTCGTCACCCATCCTGTTTTGCTTTTTCTTTCTGTTTCTAGAATGCAACAATATGTGATTGGCAGAACAAAAAGAGGCAGATGGGAGAAACCACTGCTCTGGTGGTTCTTTTAGCTTTAAATTTCCTTTCCCCTTCAAAAGGCTAACAGTTTACTTCTAGCTTTCAGTGTTCTGAATGCACGTTGCCCACTGCAATACAAGTTCCCTAAAATTACTGCATGACCAGCTTTCCAGACTGCCATGTTAAAGTATACATTTGGACACAAAAAGGCTTTTTGTCTGCATTCTTTGAAAGCCACAGATGCCTTAGTTACTATTAACTACTATTACTGCTTCCCTCTCTGTTTAACCTGTTGTCAACCACATTTATATGTGGTTTAGCATGGTATTGCAGCTGAAATTGGGAATGAAAAAGTTAGTATCTGATTACCTTTTAAATTTTTTGGAGAAACCACCATTCATGAACTATACAGATAATAGCCATACTAGGCTCTTAGTTGTTTTTGAGACCACAATTTGTAAAAGCTGATTCATTTAGGATCACATATACCTTCTTCCCATTGAAATTGATAGGTTTCAGGCTAAAGAGTGTAAGTCAGGAAGACTGTAAGTTAACAACAAGGCTTTAATATCGCCCTGAGGCAGAGACCTAAAAAAACCCCCCATGCTGTTTGTGAAGGTATCAGTTTCTAAGATGTTTAAATAGACACTATTTCTAGTCAAAATAAAGGAGAGAATTCAGGTGTCAGATACATGAACATACAAGAAAAGGTAGCAAGGCCAAGCTAGCTTACATTTTTTACAAACTGTTATAGTTCCATAAAGTGAGATTCACTTTTAATTTTAATTTCTGCATTTTATAAAGAAAATGTTACAGCCCGTTGTTGTGCAGTAACAAGAATTGTCTTGTATTACAAACTATTACAGAAATGACAACAAAAAGAAATAGTACTTTGGAGACCTTTTAACTTCATGTGAAGGTGTGATATACAAGATGTGGGTGCTAACTGCCCTCAGCTTTTTGTCTTCAGTGCATAAAAGAGCCAGCCCATCAACATGGTTATAGGATGCCACTGTTTTCCCCCTGTGCTTAAAGAGCTGATTTAACCTATCGGTTACCAAAACAGGAAGATGAAACCCCATGTATTCTGCATCAATGAAAAGGTCTTTGTGAATTCCTGATAGTTACTTATATTTATTATTATTTTTATATCTTTATTTTCTAGAAGTACTTGTCCAATGTAACTGTGAGTTCTGTAGTGCTGATTATTTTGAACTCACACAGTAAGAAATGATTGCCCCAAAGAGCTTCTGATTTTAAAAACATGTTAAATCACTGAGTTTAACCCCATGCTTTGAGAGCCTCTGTGCTTCTGTGGAGATATGAGGCATGATTAGTGTGTAATTTTTATTCCTATAAACAGTACCTTTAAAATAATTTGTATTGTTTCCTGGTATTGTTAGGCATAAAATATGATTTTTATCATATTCAACTTCAAAGATGACAGAATAATTCAAGTTGGAAGGGACCTCTGGATGTATCTAGTCCAGCCTCCTGCTTAAAGCAGTCAGCTGCACAATCAGAACAGGTTTCTCTGGGCTTTGTCCCACTGTGCCTTGAAAATGCCCAAGAACGGAGACTGTGCAGCCTCTCTGGGTAGCCCATCCGACTGCTTGCTAATGACTGCTCAGCTTTCTTCTCATGTCAGACCAGAAACTCTCTGGTTTCCTTCTATGTCCGCCATCTCTCATCCTCCCACCTTGTACCACTCTCTTACTCAGCAATACTGGCAGGTTACTGCTAGGTCCTCCTGAAACCATCTCTTCTCCAGGCTCAAGTCAGCCTCTCTTTGTAGGGCAAGTGCTTGAAGCCTCCAGACATCTCAATGGCCTTCTGCTGACCTGGCTTCAGCTTATCAACACCTTCTCCTGTACTGTGTGACCCAACACTGGATGAAGTACCCTAGATGCATTCAATGACTCCAAGGAAATGCGGGTCATGACTTCCTCAGTCTTCTGCTTGTGATCCTGTTTTAATGCATCTCAGGATGCTTTTGCCTCCTTTGGCTGCCAGGGTGTGGTGCCAGCCCTCCTTGAGCTTGTTCACCAAGATCCCCAGACTGTTTTCAGCAGAGGTCCTCCTTACCCAGGCAATACCTAGTTTGTCATCTTATAAGGAGCCAAAAAAATATTTCAAAATAAAAATTAATAATAATGAAAAAATGGAGTAATCTCAATAAACCCGTTGAAATGGTTTTGAAAGAGAAAAGACTGCTGTTGCTTTAAGAATAACATAGTGTACTTCAAAAATCTTGGGGGTTTTATGAAACAAATGTAGAACATCCATTTCTCCAAATCTTTGCCTACTATCATCTTTCCTCAAACATATATTTGTCATGAAAGGTACAGTTATATCGTGTGATACAGTCAAATAAGAATTTATATTGGCCATTGGTATATAACTTTTTAAACTTGTTAATGTGGATGTTTAGAAATGAGATTTTAATTTCTGTAACAGCAACAGGATTTCCGAATTAATGTAGTGATAGGTGTCAGATGCAGCATAGAGCAGTAGGTCTGACCAGCCATTTTCAGTTTAACCAAAGATGAGGTAAGTGTTTACTAGCAGTTCTGGGCTAGTTTAAGATTTCAAGAAGCAATCGTTACATTGACTCTTAACGCAAGGCAGCACTGTTTTTACCACTCAGAATTTTGTTAATAGAAAACTTTCCCCTCAGAAATTAGTATGCATGAAGGTATTCATTTTGTTCTTTCACTATATTCAAGATTTCACTAATTCAAGATCAGATCTAAGGTCAGAGACTGCCATAAAGAAAACATAAAAATATTTAAAGGACTTTTAATAACACAATAGTATCAGGTGTGGTATTAACAGGCTGCATTTTAATGGCTGGTTTAAAATTTGTTATTTAGGGATGAAGACATGCAAAGCCTGGCTAGTTTGATGAGTATGAAACAAGCTGATATTGGAAATCTAGATGATTTTGAGGAAGACAATGAAGACGATGAAGAAAACAGAGTGAATCAAGAGGAAAAGGCTGCAAAAATTACAGGTTAGTTTTGCCCCCGGGGATGTTAAAATATAGTTCCTTTGCTAATTGCCGTCTGTGTTCCATGGATTTTATTCTTATGCTATATTTGTGTTTAACTTTAAAAAATCCAAACAAACCCAAAATTTAGGATAGTCTGATTGAAGGACCCATCCGTAACTCAACAAAGTTTAATACTAGTAAACTTAAGAGCATTGATTTGTGTGTCTGTGCATGCTGTTTTTAGGAGAGAATGCATTAAGTAGGTAGCATTTTAGGGAAGCAAAGAACCAATGCTAACAGAGGAGTAAAAGGATGGAGGAAAATGGTTAGTGAGTGAGAAGGTAAGGGGATGAGCTGAAGTGAAATAATGGAGAGAGTTTGTGAGACTAACTGCGAAATGAGCGTGCCACAGGTAGGTGCTGAAGTTTTTCTCAATAACATGGTAATTCCAGGCAGAGTACTTCTGCCTTTTGGTTGAGGGTGTCTTGTGGAAGTGAAATCAGGAGGCCATTAAAGGACTTGAACGGAATGTGATAGTAAGGTTGTTTGAAGTGAGATAATATAACCACATTTGAATTGCTGATGAAAATGCCTAGTGTGTCCAGCATAGCTGAACTAATCAGTGCAAGTCAGATTGGGATGTGATGATGTTAAATTACTGGTAGAGATCATTATGTAAGACTGTTCCAGATGAGTTTTGTCAGAATTCTTAGTGTAAGAAAATCAGGAAAAGATACATTAATTTCTGGTGCCAGCCCTCATGCCTGCCAGTGGTCTTTAAAAATGTCTGGTGTAATAAAGGGATCCTTCTCTAAAGTGGGGAAAAGCATCCCCAGAAAGGAAGTAAATTGTCAAATCTGCTCTCAAAAATCCAGAGGAACATTTGTTCCGTGTTATAAAACATTACTTTCATCAATTCTTTTAAAGATTTTGTTGCAATTCGAAGGTTCAACCTGAAGCATTTACTACATACTTATATTTAGTGTTGTGAAAGGATGAATATATGTTCTCTCCATGCTCTGTGTATTTAATTAAGCATTTTGTACCCTGATAGAATCTCTACTTATGCTGTATGTGTCTGACACAAAGCGGATTGGAAAGTCCAGAATTAAATATTTGAGAGACAGAGATAATGTATTCTTGGTCAGGGAGCAGAGATGCACCAGTCTGATTACATGGAAATAATTTTGCAAGGTCATCTTCTCCTTTCCCAGTGTATGCTGAATAATTCAGGTGTCATCAGAACACCCATCAGCACCAGACATGTTCACTAGGCCATCTGTTAATCACATAGAAGAGATGGCCACATAAAGGAGAGGCTACATTAAGTCTGTATAAACTATTGTGTAGAAATGTTTTATTAGATATGCCTAGATGCTGCGCTGAGGTCTGCTATGGAAAACCCATGTGCAGAGGGACAGTAGTTGAAAAGGAGCAGATCTTGCTCCTCTCAACTTCATTGATTTTACAACATTTAACATCTAAACAAGCCAACAAATGATTCCTCAACAAACAAAAAGCTGATGTATGTTAGACTAGTCTGTACACTATCCTTTGGCTATGTAGTAACCATCTGGAGATGGTTGTAGTAACTATCTGGAGATAGATGGAGAAGGGTGAGCTGTCTGATACGCAACACAGGGTCCTGGCTTGCATTGTTTTAGAGGCATTTCAGCTTTTCTATCTGTTGTTGTAAAGGCCAAAATTATCTGTTCTAAACAAACATTACGATACCTACTTGAAAGGCAGAAGCAATAAATACTGAACTACATTATATCTGCTCATTGTTTATCCTGTTCTGATGTTTTCTAATGATACAAGTTGGGAAGGTTGGGTTGGGTTTCTGGTAGATGCATCATTAAGGAAGCCTGAGCAGGGAGAGGTCAGTCTTGGATTTTTTTATTCTGGTGTTGACTACAACAGCTGAGTAGTTTCGTTAGCCAGCCTAACTTTTCCCATGTTAGACAAGGAGAGGCATGAGAGGGATGTTGAAGGAGAACAAATGCACATAGTTTCCCAAGCAAATGAGAGAAAATAAAACATAAGGCAGTAAGTAAACATTAATAAATCAAATGTGAAGGATCTATTCCAACATATGTTTAAGACTGATTTCATTGACAGTTGAAGTGAATCCTGTAATAAATATAATGAATGGAAAAAAACTAATAAAAGACAAGGAGAAGATCTGGGGATCCAAATGGGAAAGGGGCAAGAATCTTTGTAGAGAAATAAGAAATATAGAAAGAAGGAAATAGAACAAAGCTGATGTAGGGAAGTACTCTTTCTAAAATGCCTTTCAAAAATAATTGTGTTCACAGAATCCCATAAAGTTAATTAAGGAAGTTACATAACCATTTTGAAAGTTTGCTGCTCCCAACATTTTCTCATCTGTTGCTGTGTGAGGGTGTTGGCAGCCAAGAAAGCTGGAATGCCTTCACTGACTCAGAGTCCCCTGCGGCAAATCACTTTGCCTCGGTGTGCCTGTTTTCCCAACTGTGAAATGGGGATACTGGCTGTAACGACTTCATGGGAACAATGGGAGTATTACATGGTTAATGTTTGTAAGCACGCTTTGAAATAGCAAAGTGCGAATAGTAAAGCAGAAGGGATTATTATCCTACTTTTGACTCAAGGTCTTCTCACAGAAAAATTGGATGACTTGATGACTGAAACGTCATTTTCAAGCTACAGGATTTGCAGCAAGAGGTGCTGCAAATCTTTATCACAGACATGTTTCCTTTTTGTAGTGTACAAAAGTGGTGGGTTTTTTTTTAATTGGGCACAAAGTTACAGTTTTATAGATGAACAAGCACATCCACCACTAGGAGAACAGGGGACACCTGCTGAATGGGGCTCTAGATGGTGCAGGTGAGTTAGGAAATGCTGCTTCTCTTCCTTGATGTGTTGCCTAACTTTGGGTAAGTATCTGTGCCTCTGTTTCTTCAGCTATGAAGTAATTGGTGCAATACCGACCTACCTCAAAAGCACTGTGGAATTTGGTGTGGTCAACATGGGAGCTGTTGCCATACAGCTGACCTTCAGATCAGACTGAAGGATGTTTTCTATTCAAAGCACTACTTTTATTAAAAAAAAATAAATCTCAGTCTCAGGCTTTTCCCTCTTCCTTCCCAATATTTCTAGCTTATTTTTTTTTTATTTGTAAAAGCTGTATATCCACCTAACTGTTCTGTTTTGTATGAAGTTAAAAATTATGTTTGTAGCTATGAAATAAGTTTCAAGTATTTTTGTGTATACACTGTTAATATAGATGAATTGAAACCTCCCAGAATTACCCCATTTATGCCTTGTCTTCAACTAAAGACTCCCAATATACTTTAAGAAATGTGGCTCTTAGCTCACAAACTCAGGGTAGTAATAAATACATCGCTTCTCTTAATGTTTTAATTGATACTTAGAGACCCATGCTGAAAGTAATAGTTGCCTCCTGCTCCATCTGCACAGGAGCATGGTGACTGTCCTGGGGTGCCACATGGACTTAGCAATGTGCCCATGTGCCACCTATTGCAGGAGTCTGAACCTCAGCTTATTTCAAGAGCAGGTTTCTGGAGAGCAGTATGTGTAACCCTTTCTTGCCATTTGTAAAACTATACTTTCATGTAAATTTCTGATACATTTACTCTTTTTTTTTTTTTGTCAGTAGCACCAAGCTGCTTAAAAAAAAAAAAGAGAGAAGAATGAAAAAAATTAAACCAGTGATTTATGTGACATACTTGTAGAACAAGCTAATATATGTTTGTAGTACATAATGAGATTTATAAAAGATAATACGGGACATAAATCTCCAACCTATCATTTCCACACTCCAAAATATGACATAAACCATTTAATATTGTAATGAGAAACGTTGTAGTGCATATGGGTGTTTAGGTTGGCAGATGGGACCAGGTGATTCAGACCACATCAAAGAATTTCCTCTTTTTAAAACTCTGAACTTAATTTGTTATTTTCTGACAATAAAAACTGAATTGTAATTGTTTTGGATTTGTTTTTTTTTTTTGTTCACATGCTGGCATATTAAACTGTAAATTACGTCAGCATTTCAGCCTGTTTTAAACTAGTAATTTGTACTAGTGCTTCATGAGGTCAGCTCCTTTATTTGAGTACAGCAAGGTGTTTTCTATTGCGTATCGCTAATATTACATTGTTCAGATCTCAGGTGTATATCTGATTTTATAGTGAGAAACTTAAGAGTTTTGGGGGCAGTTCTGGTGTTATTTTTTTAGGACAATAGTCTTGTTTGTTAGAGCTAAAAATAAGGATGATTAACTCTGTGTAGATGTATATAAATGTAATCCCATCTAAGTAGATTTCTTTGCTTTAAGGTCAAGAACAGTTAGGAGGTGCAGTTAAGAGGAATTCTGCTGTGGCTTTGTGTTTGTCAGCATAGAACTTGTCTAATAGATACTGGAAAAACAGATAATTTCGTAATTTGCAGACTGGTATATTTTTGCAAAGCAGTTTAAATTTGGAAAAGTTGTCAACCATATGACTGAAATATTTTCAGATTCTGGATTCTCCCTTTGGCTTCAGGTTTTTTATGCTGTCTGTAAAGGCAGGAAATTAACAGTTGTGTCAGCATGTCAACTGGTGAATAAAGATGTTGGACTGTGAAAAAACAAGTCACTCCTGCTAGGAAGTTCTGGGTGGCTGTAGGCATCAACATGGGTTGGGACAGTCAGTTTTCACCTCTGTCTGACATCTTGCTCCTTGTAACTAGCTCAAAGAATGAAGATTGCTGTATGAGAGTCAGTGACAAATGTTTGCTTTCCCAAACCAAAGCCGTAAGAGGAAAAAGTCAAGTTCAAAACCATAGCAAACTAAAAGCATTATGAAGAAGTAACTTCTTGTTTACACAAGAAATTGAAATTTAAAGGAAATCCAAGAATGAGTGACATAAGTGTGCAGTAAAGGCATTTATGTAGCTTTAAATTCACTGGAGAGACCAGAGGACATCATCCATTGGGAAAAGATGGGAGATTAAAAAAACTGTCAGAGGAGCAGTGATACACTGAATCACACAGAATTGTCACAGTTGGAAAAGACCTCTAAGATCACTGTGTCCACCTGTCAACAACAACTAAACAAACCCAAGCACAAAACAACCACAAAAAACCCTCACCATCCTGCATGTCCTGACGAGCCTCATCTACACAGTTTTTGCATACCTCCAGGGATGGTGACTCCACCAGCTCCCTGGGCAGCCCATTCCAGTGCCTGACTCCTATTTCAATAGAGAAATTCTTCCTAATATCTGTTCTAAACCTCCCCTGCTGCAACTTCAGGCCGTTCCTCTAGTCCTGGCATTATTTACTTGAGAGACAAGGCTGCACTCACCTCACTACAATCTCTTTTCAGGTAGTTGTAGAGAGTGGTACAGTCTCTCCTCAGCCTTCTCTTCTTCAAACTAAACAATCTCAATTCCCTCAGCCTCTCCTCATAGGACTTGTTCTCCAGATGGTTCACCAGCTTGGTTGTCCTTCTCTGAACTTGATCCACTAACAAAATGTTTTTCTTGTGGTGAGGGCCCCCGAACTGAACACAGTACTTGTGGTGCGGCCTCACCAGCACCAAGTACAGGGGCACGATCACTTCCCTTCTCCTGCTGGCCACACTGTTTCTGGTGCAGGCCAGGATGCCATTGACTTTCTTGGCCACCTGGGCACGCTGCTGGCTCATGTTCAGCCAGGTGTCAACCAGAACCCCAAGATCCAACAAGCAGGATCATCTCTCCTGCACAGGTTTCTCCTGCTTGTGTGTCAGCTGGAAGGGTGAGCAAGGCTGTCCCCTCTCCACAGAATCCTATGCTTGAGGTCTTTCAGAGATTCCCCCAGGCTCAATCCCCATTACTAAAGAAACTGCATTTGTCAAATGCTGTGGATGGGACTACTTTAGGGGGGGGACCAAAGAGGAATTTTTCCCCTTGGGCCAGAAGCCACTAAGATCTAGTTAGTTTTTGTTTCTTTCTTTTCTTCCACACTTATGGAGGCATCAACTCAGCTAGAATTAAACATGAATACATTTTAAAAATCAGCAGTTCATGACAATTCAGAGCTCTCCACTATGGATAGAAGGTGAAATAGGATTTTATCAAACAGTAAGGCGTTACTTGCATAGCATTACAGTGGCAAATTCAACCAATTTATACGTTCAATGTGCACATTCAGTGTGATTCTGCAAATATTCTCAGAACAATACTGATTATCATGTCTTTCAGAGATATTAGAAAAATTCAACTTGTTCAAAGTCAGAGTTTAATGGTGACTGATTGTAAATCAGCATGTGTGTATATATAAATAAAAATAAAAATGCATGCATGTGTTTTATTTTTCTGTATCCTTAAGGGTTTGGGAGGGAGGTTCTTGGGCTGTTTTGTGTTGATTGACAATGGTTTAAAAATCATGTTTTCTTCATGAGCAGGATAAGTCTTTAAATTATATCTAGTACATCTAAGTTTTGATCTGATGTGCATACTCATCCTCATAAAACTAATTACTGTTGCCGGCAAGGTTTTGTTTATGTCTGTTAACTGGGTTTCTTTTAAATGATCACTGAAGCAGCCACACAGGTCCTTTGCTGTAGGTATATCATTGTAAGGACCTGTTCTAAATATATTCTTTTAATTAACACCAAATGTCTTCTCTTTTACCCTCTCTCCCCCTCTCTTTCCTTCTAGTAACAGTGCTCATTCCACTTCTTATTTCATTAAATGCACTTGCCTTACATTTGTCTTGACTGGCTTCTATTTACAGAAATTGTAAACCAGTTGAATGCTCTGAGCAGCTTAGATGAAGATCAAGATGACTGCATAAAGCGAGCAAATATGCCTTCAGCTAAATCAGCCAGTTCCTCTGAAGGTCTATGAGCTTTCCTCCTTTCTTTCTGTTTCTGATTGTCTGTATTTACTGTGACCTGTTACCTTTTGACTCCTGCTTGTCAGTTTTATCTCTGTGCTTCCACCCAGCACGACTCTCAGTAATTTGTAGTGCATCCAACAGGTAACAACACGATAAAGAGCCTATCTCCTCTGCAGCTCCGTTGTCATCTGATAATGAACAAGAAAGAAAAACAAACAAACAAACCCAAAACCCTACACACACAAAACAAACAAACAAAAAATAACCCAAACAAACAAACCCCCACAAACAAACAAAAACACCAAACAAACAGACCCCAAGCCTAAAACATTGGTTGTGCAGTCAGTAATACCTGACCTCTCTAACATGGGAAAATGTCCCCTCTCTGATTTTTACATGCATGTTACATACAAGTGTTAAAATTTCCTGCTGGTAGTTAAGATGTATGTGAATATCAAAAAGGAAATTGTTGTATTTAGTTCACTAGATGTTCTTCACCATTTATTTAGAAGACTTTTAGTAGTCATTTTCGTTACATAATGTTCTGATCAGTGAATAGAGATTTCGTTAATTTCACTTTTTTTTTTTCTCCTTTGTTGGTGTACTTACTGAAGTGCATTAGTTTAGTTGTGCAGCTTATGCCATACCCTGGTACAGTATTTCAAGGCACTGTTGATGCAGAGTTTTTTTGAGCTTGAAACAGTTTGTATCTATATTAAAACAATATTCCAACTTGTTTGTAGAGCTTATCAATAAGCTTAATTTTCTGGATGAAGAGGAGCAAGACCTGGCCAACTCTAGCATGAATCCTTTTGGTGATCCTGACACAGCAGAATTAAATCCATTTGGAGACCCTGATGTAGAAGGTAATAGAATTTTATTTTTTTTTTAACATCGTTAATCACTAACTGCAAATGCTTAACGTAACATGAGGTGATTGGGGTTGGTTTTGGTAGGGTTATAAATGAAAAATGTAATTTTGATTAAATACAGTTACTGCGGGCAATACTGAGGTAGCAATAGCAGCGATACAGTTGCCACAGGAAAATGGATTTATCCTTCAGGTCACATCTTTATGGGTATTTGCCACTAGGGTCCACCAGCTAAGAGTTGAATCAGAGACTTTTAGACGTGTCAGGTGTGTTACTAGTACTCACCTCATGGTATAAATGAGCAACGCATACTGTCAAGTGCCTCTGTTCCATGTGGATGCTGGTTTACAGCAGAATTTCCTTCCCTGCAGCCTTCACTGCATCATAACTATTCATGGTTGGCACTAATCTTCATTATTATAGTTTAATTGTAAATTTTTCATTCTTGCTTTTATGGCTTCTTCAGTTAAGACTTCTGGCATTGCACCTTTCACCACATGGTAGGTGTTAATCCCCTTTCCAGACCAACATGCCCATTCTTATTCTGAGTGAGAAATACAACCCCTGTAAGTTTTTAATGTGATAAGATTTTGGCTGTAAGATCATACAAGAACACCAAGAGAGCTGGTATCTCTGGTGTCCTCAACTCCCTGTTCAGGCTTCCATCTGCTGCCATCAAAAAAAAATAAAGACAACACCCACCCCCAAAAAAATAAAACAAAACATTGTTTGACTTTCTTAGTTTGCAGCTGCTCGAAATGCCAGTCCATAGTTAATTCCCAAATCTGAAGCTGTGCTCAACCTTTCCTGTTCAAAGCTCCAAGTCGTTCTTCCCACGGAGAATACCAAGGAGCATTTGCTACCCTTGAAGAAACCCCAGGAACCACTTAGTAATGATGGTGGAAAAGAACCACACTGAGTAGGAGCAGCCCAGGGTACAGCCATGGAATTACCTATGCCATGTCTAAAGAGGATGCATTTCTGAGCTGCAGTTTCCACCTGTGGTTACTCTTTTTCTCTGGACAAGCTGCACATTTATTCAGAACACTGCTTTTTTTGCCTTCAGAGTCCACAGAGGCCAATGTGGGTGGTGATCAAAATCCTGACATACTTGGCTGTGGTGTAGTCTCACAGCTTGTTTTTCTCAAGCAGGGACTTTGCACTGTCTTCTGTGTTTGGCCATTGAAGCCCTGTAGCCACCACTATCCCGGGCCCTTTCTCCCTCCTTTAAAGTTGTTAGGTGTTTCTAGAGCTGCAGAAGTGCGTTTCAGCTTTCCAATATACATTAATTAGATTCTGGTGTCTGCATCTTTGGCTTCATCTCCTAGTTCTTCCTCAACTGTGAATTTCCTTAGGAAGACAGGAGGCAGCAGAATAACCAGGGGTATAAAACACCTATTCTCATCCATCTAGTTGTCCATACACAACTTGCTCTAAGAGACTCAGCCTATATTCCTTTCTTCCTTCTTCGCTATAAAATGAAGAGCTCCCTTCTCCCTGGAGAAAGCTGTCCAGGTTCCATCCTACCTAAACTGCTGTGTTCCAAACCCAGCTTTTCTTTCCTTTCCTTTCCAAAGAGAACCTGCTCTGGCAGAAAGCAGCAGGTTTTGTGACTACAAAATATAGGAACTAAGAGTCAGTTACTTCTCATTTCAGGGATAAACTGGTGGTGTTAGCACCAGAGTAGCTTACATTTCATTTCAGGTTCACTATGAGCAGCCTGCATCCAAGATGCCAGCCTGCTTACATTCCCAGAAGACTTCCAATGTATGTGGGAATGTGTTTTTTTTCAGTTGATTCTGGTCCCTTTGGTGGCATTCTCGCCTTTACTGCCATCTTCAGTCACAGTTGTGGACACTTCTCCATTCCCCTGAATCTGTTCTGTATACTTGGACAGTCTCAGGGCTCAGACTGTTGGGTCCCCAAAGAAGTCTCATCCACGCAACTGTGAGCAGCAATGCTGAGTTGTTGGGTGTGTGTGTGTGTACCAAATATTCCTCCCACGCATTGTCTCCATTATCCAGCAGTCAATATGCAACAACATGACACTGATTTTGATAAACAGGGTGTCACGAGATTCTTCCTACTGTGTCATAAGGTGTTTTTTTATTTGGGAGGGATGGAGCTTGTCAGGTTCACATGACAGCAGCATGTCTTCCTTGAAGATCTGAGGCATTTCAGGCTATCAGACCAAGAGTGGGACATCTGGTGTGACATTTTTAAAGCTTTTACTTTATGATTAGTGGCTCCCCAGGGATTCTTCTAGTCACCTCAGACACCTGTGAGAAGTGATGGCTCTTCCACTCCAGAGCTGTTCCCAGCCCTATTATGGACACTGTTTGAGTTCATCTTCGCATGCTTGGTCTTCTTGACGTGTGCCTTTCCTCCAGTCATCATCTTCCACAGAAAGTTGAGAGTAAAAAATGGTGCTAAGACAAATTAGCTAAGACTTCTGGTCTTTAACAACAGCAGGAATCTGCTATGTGTGTCTATGGCTAATTGGATCATTGTCTCTACATGTGGAGCACCTAGATCTTACTTTTTGGGGAGATTTCCCTTTGTTTTGGACTACATTTGAAGCTACACAATATTGCTTCTGTTCTCACCCTGTTGCTCTTCCATAGAAGGCTACCCTGTTTGTCTCCCACTTGGCCACAGGTATATTCCCTCATAGTTCAGGAAATTTCTTCTACTTTGAGACCTCAGTGAAACTTTAATTGTATTTCTTTTTAGGATACAATTTGAGGCTCTTCCTGCTTGTTTTCTTTTGCATCCTTAAGTGAATGTGACCTTTTACATGGCCACCTCAGGAGCTTGGGAGCATGACAGAGGTTCAGGAGTTTAAGGCAGACTTTCTCTTACAAGCTTAAATAGTCACATTACCTGTTTCACTTGTCTTGTGATCTGCTTAAATCGAGAGATTAACCTTTTATATGTACAGGGGTGAAGTATTTTTCTATTCACTACATGTTAGTCTGCTTTATCTTTTTATCTGGACAATGCAAAATCTTGAATTTAGACTTTGTGAAGGTTCAGACTATTTCCCTATATTTTATTCCTTAACTTCCCCAAGATGTGCAGAGCAGCCATCTGGAGTCTCCTTTCTGGAATATTTTGTCGTCAAGCGCTAGGAGGCACAATGTCCCATTTGGCAGAGGGATTCCAGGGATATTCCTATCAATCCTGTCACCTGTGTTCTTAGTGGTTACAGCCACCCAGGGTATGAATATGTATGTGTGGACAGTCACTCAAAGAGAAAGGAGGATTACTTGCTTGTTTCCTAGACAGATATTTCTTGTGCCTGTTCACAAACCAGCTACTTTCCATCTATCTTCCTAATCCCATAATCACCTAACCCTGGGAATGTGGGGTGGAGAGAAACTAAAGGGGTGAGTGCTCCCAGCATCCATGTGCACACTGTGGGTGCAGTGCATGGTAGAGAGTCATCCACAAGCTGTCTCTGGATGCTGTTGTAGTTTAAAAAGTCCTTAGTGTAAATGACCTTGCATGCACAGCAGAATCAACGTGTGTGAACAACTCGCCTCAAAAAATATCTTTGGTTGTGTTTCTTGATTGACATGTCAAGTTCAGCCTTATTCCCTCTGTATCTTGAATCTAGTAGGTCAGCTAGACATTTGAAATCTGAAAAATCAAAAAAAAATGTTTTTGAACAATATATCTTTACAGTTTTATACTAAACAATATGTAGAAGATCATAGGAGGACTGGCTTTTGTTTTGTCTTTTACTCACATTACAAAAGAACTCTAAAATAAGTTAATTTTTTGTGCAAAATTATTGACTTGGGGAAGTTGGCATATACAAGTAGAAAACACCACACTTGCAGTGCTCCAGGTATTTTTTTAGCTGGGGAATGCAAATGTTGAAAAGTTGCATATGACCAACACAAGTCTCCAGAAACACACCTGAAACATGAGGGTAACTATTTACTGGCACTGCCTCATCCTTTCGTTTAAAACAGCATTTACTTCACCAGTGTGTTTCTCTACCTTGTGGGGGGTCTTTTTTGCTCCCTGCAGCATGTCTTACACTGCAAATGAGAATGGTACTGCCTTGTAACACCAAACTTCAGAATCCTTCTAGGAGAGAAGGATTCTCCTCGGGAGAGCAGTACAAGAACCAATGTAGAGGAGAAAAATTACTCAGTCCCTTCTTCTTGTATTTCTTAACGAATTGCAAATCATTGCTCTTGTGAGTATTAATAAAAGTAATAGAAAATCCTCAGTGGTTTACAGGGATGCCAGTCATTATGCTTTCTAGAAGTACTGGGAAGTTTTATTTTTATTCTCTGCTGTTTGTTACGCTGCTCACATCAGCATCATGACTGTGTGCCTGCCAGTAGTGCAGTAAATAGCATAACTAAATATCTTTCACATGTGGCTTGTTCTTTCATCTTCTGCCAAGGGGAGAGTGGTGTGTGTAATGTTTTGGTGGGGTTTTTGTTTGGTTTTAAGGGATGTGTCACAATATGTTTGTGTTACAAAAGGCAAGTGGGTTGGAGGGCAGGGTGATTTTTGGAGATCCTCTGGGAACTAGAAGGCTGATTGTGCAGATAGGTAGTGCCAGAGTGATTGCTATCAGGAGCAGCCTTTCTTGGTGGAGTTAGGGCAAGTAATGTCTTCAGAATCTGGCACA
The DNA here is from genome assembly GCA_027560015.1 of Chloroceryle amazona. Taxonomy (NCBI): domain Eukaryota; kingdom Metazoa; phylum Chordata; class Aves; order Coraciiformes; family Cerylidae; genus Chloroceryle; species Chloroceryle amazona. The sequence continues at coordinate 30,249 of JANHFX010005095.1, forward strand.
AGAGCAGCTGGTACTTCTGCTGTAGTAATACTTCTACCTCTCCTCTTGTCACTCCTATCCCTGTGGCTTTATTACTTAACCATGCAAAATTTTTGTGGATTTGACCCTTGGAGTGCCAAACTGCAAGCATTTTTTATTTTTCTATATATCAGTGTAGAGAACTGAAATTTAAAAATTAAAAAAAAAAAAATAGTTCAAGACTGGAATCCTTTGTTTTTGGCTGGGATTAGTGAATGATTAGGGGGAAGCAGTGGAATCTGTGTTGACTCCTTAGTTTAAAATCAGCTTGAAGAGGGAAGTAAGCCACTTTTAAACTGTTGTATGTTCAGCTCCCAAAAATGCACTTCCCAACATCATTAGGTCCTTGAGAAAATATGAGTGTTCTTGTTCCAGAGAGGGTAACAGTGACTGCAGCTTTAAGAGCGGTGTTGTTGAGTTACCATTCTAGCAGGTTAATTTGTTACAGAGAGACTCACAAAGTGCTGACCAACACTTGACATAAAAAATAATCCTAAAGGGTTTTAGGTATTCCTATGGGAGATAGCCTGGTTGGGTTCAGGTGGGGATACTCCCTCCTGTGATGACGTTGAAGGAACTGGGGGAGTGTGGGGGGGTGTGGTGTGTATTGTGTATCACAAGAGGAGAGAGAACAAGAGAAGTGGGTTCTAGTTGAGCCCCTGCAAAACTCTGGCTATAAGAGTGTCTTGAAAATGATATTTTTAGAAGCTTTTTTAATTTTAGCCTGTGTGTAGGATTTTGTGAAATCTTTTAATTAATCATAAGCCAGAGGTCTCTGAGCGCTGATCCGCAATGCTGTGCCAAACCTGTAGTTAGCAATGTAAGGCCAAACCTGTAGTTACTGTTGAGCCTGTGAACAAAAGAAAGGATTTTATCCTAGTTAAGGTTACAGTACTTGGTCCATAGTGATGAAATGGAAAGAATTGCAAAAACCATTTGCATTGCCCCTTAAAATCTATCAGATTTAAACAAGCATTTAAGTCATCGTTTCCAGGAGCCACTTAAAAGCAAATTAAAAATAAAAGCTTACTGTGTACTTTTATGAGATTGCTTCCATGAATGTTTTTAACTTCAGGAAATATTACTGAAATTCCTTTTAATACTATTTGTTTGATACTGCTTGTCAGCTACCAGCAAGTTTTTTCTAGATACAATAATGTGTATTTATCAGCAGATTCATGTGCAGGTGCAGCAATCTATCCTACAGAGTTGCGGAAGCAGGTATTCATAATTGTGCATTCTCTTGAAAAAATACTTAAAGTAGCAAAAATGTTGGTGAAAACATTGTCAATAAGTTGTGAAATTTGCACAACATGCATCGGTCATTTTTCTGCATTTCATTAAGCTATTTCTGCTTTTTCTATGAAACTGTCTTTTGAAGGCAGATCTTAAAAGTATTTCTGCTTGGTCTAGTTCATCAAATGACTAAATGTGTGGATAACGTTTGAGTAGTAACCTGAGTATGATGAGCTTCAAGTCAGGCATATCTAAGCATCTGGGGACATCTCGGGGCAGGCAGGGTGAAACTTTTGCTGGCTGTGACCACTTACACTGGACTCTAGAGTGATGTAAGGAAGCCAGTGTAGAACCTCTTTTCTGGTTTTAGCTTAAAGTAAATGAAGAAATACATCCACAATGTTGGACTCTGCTCTAATGTATTTAATCTATAATACTGTCAAAGTGTTCTTGCTTGATTTGATCATATTTGTGTTTCTAAGAATTTCTGCCTTGAATGATTTCTTTTCCCTTTTCAGTTAAACTGTAGGCCTTTAATATTACTTTACTGTGGCTTTCTCAGAAACATCTTTCAGATGTGGGCTTATGAACAGATAAACTAGGGTGTGAGCTTAATATGCATCACCTACTACTGTGCCGTAACTACCCTTTCTCCCAGGGTAAGCGCCCAGTAGTTTATTCCCTTTTATTAAGGGATAAGCATGTTGGATTTACTCCAGGATATGAGCGAACACACACACTACAGCTGACACGCTGCAAATACACACCCTGATTTATCTTGCACTAGTTTGTCTATATGCCCATCTCCTAAGACACAACTGAAATGTTGCTTTATGACATTCAGGTGAGTCTTAACCAATTTAAACAGTAACAGAACCCCTTTTTTTAGGTTTAGCTAAGACTATTATTACAACCCTAATTATTTGGATTTTTACTGTTAGTTTAAAAGGATTTTGATTAATTAGCTGATTTTAGAACACTTTTTGGTAGTATAAACACTGACCATTAAGCATAATAATAACAACTTGTGATCTCACTTTACCTTTGGCTCATTCCACTTCAATGTAGTGTGTGATTTACACTTCTCAGTCTCCTATTTGACTTTAGTGTTCAATTTGAAACAGTGATAGGTGTATTCTGTATTTGAAGTTAAATAGAAGAACGCAGGAGATACATGAGATAGGTGTAAGTACTGTATATGTTGCTTCTTTAATGTGAAGTTGGACCAGGTTGCTGAGGGAATAAGAAACTGTACATCTCACCTGGAATTAGATAAATATTGTAATATAATTTTCTGAATAATCACCACAGAGAAATCCCATGGGCACAAGCACTGTCTTAAGTCTGTCCAGTTAAAACCTGCAGTACAATTGTGTTTCACCCAGCTGAGCTCACCCTCAATCTCTGATGAGTGGTTTATCTCCTCCTAAGTGTCCACATTGGGTTTAAGTAAAATTTTTTTTTTTGTTCTGTTATTCTAGCCAGACTCATTTGTTTTCTACTATCTGACCATAAAGCAAATAATCTATCACTTCAGAAACAGACCCTTCAAAACAGTGTAGAAGACAATATAACATAGTCTTTGAGGTTCAAATCTGAAGAACCAAGAAGAGGAGCAGGATTAGAAATGTGAGGTTCTTGCTAAAACTATATCTTTCCAGTCCCTGGTAGGTCTCCATTGTTTTGAGAATGACTAAAGCCATTTGATGCTCCATGGGTTTGCCCTAGTCTTAGTTCAATACACAGGTAGGCAAAGCTGCTACCTGCACCTGGGGACCATATTCTTGTCTAACGGGGATCTCTATTGTTCAAACTGTAGATTATAGTCAGTCACATTATGTAGGGTAGGGCTTTTTTTCACCTTGTGCTGTGCTAAGAGTTGGAGAGTAAGAACTGAAAGTTTACTGCAGAGTAGAGAGCACTTACATTTTCTAGGTATTCACCAGGATTAGAAACTTCAGTATGTTGTCCATCCAAGACCAAGCGACGACAGTGCTGTTTATTTCACTGCCCCTTCCCTTTGTCTAGGTGTGTGACAGGTGATTTTTGCCTTCCCAAGTATTTAGTGACAAACACACTGGGAACTCCATCTTTTTCAGAGCTCTGCTACGAATAATATTTAAAGTTTTTATTTTAAAACTAAAAGGTATGTTTTCCTCAATCTAGCAAACATACATTTGAAAAGGAAACACTTTTATTAAGAATAATGTGGGTTATTGAAAATAAAGTTTTGATAACACTACAGTGAAGTTCCTACTTGCATAGATTTTGAAAGTATCTCATATCCAATATTGAACTGAGCTTCTGATCATTTGATGCTGCAGAAAGAGTAAAATTAACATTACTAAGTGTCTGTAAGACATGTTGTATTGCTGTATGCAGATTTCAATTATTATATATTTCAATTATTCAATATCCAGCAGCCATTCACTTTTGTGTAATGTTCTTTCTGTAGTGTCTGTTACTCTAAAAAGAACTGCATGTAGTTCCAGGTTGCTAATAACTTTTCGTTGTGCAGCCCAAATAATAGATGGGTAATTTGATTATCTGTCTCTTTAGGGTTGATTTAAATTCATTTTTACTGTGAGACTATGTATTGTTACCTGGAGCAGTTATAAGTGAAAATATGTATGTTTTGAAATGTAATTACTGGTTATACCTAATAACTGATTTTTAGTGCAGTCATTTTAAGAAATTAAAAGACCACCTACTTACTATCACCAATTTTAATATCCAGTAAAAGTAATTTTATTATAAAATACAGGATATCTTTTTTTCTTTATTAAAAACTCAAATAATTAGAAACACTTTGTTAGGATATAAATTAGCTAATAGCTTGGGAAAACGTTTTTAAATCTACTGCGATACATTTATGTAACAAATAAGAAAACTAATAACTAATTAGGATGAGAGCGCTTTAGTGAGGAAATGAAACCTATTCAGTATACTCTGACCTTTGGAAAGATATATTTTTCAATAAACAAGGTTAGTCTGTAAATATAGCATGAAAATTCATCTAAAGCTAGGACTTTATGTATTGATAGTTTAGAAGCAGACCTTTTCATAAGCCTTCAAAATACAAATATGTGATAAAATGGTATCAACTTTTTTCTACGTCAACTCTCTTTAATGTTTTTGTTGTTGTTGTTATTTGGTAGAACTGAACACTGAAATAGCCTCATCATCAAAGCCAGAAGAAAGTTTCTATGCTGACAATTACAATCCCTTCAAGGATGAAGATGCCCCAGAGTACTTGAACCCATTTGATGAGCCAGATCCTGAGCCTGAAACATTTGTAACTGTAAGAGATTCTCCTCCACAACCAGCAAAAAGGAAAAACATCAGACCAGTGGATATGAGCAAATACCTCTATGCAGATACCTCTAAAGGTGAAGAGGAAGAGCTGGATGAGTAAGTATGATTCTGCATCTTTCAGCAGCTTTGGAAGTATTAGTGGGATCCCTGGCTTAATCTCGAGGTGTATTGGGTTCAATCATGGTGATCCTTAATCACCTTCTTAGGACAGACTGATCCTTAGGCAGCTCAGCGGCAGGAAATACCATACCCCCAAGTCATGCTATTCAGATGAACATAATCAGTTAGGAAACTTTTCTTTGCCTCATTGATAGCAAATTACTTGATAGGGAACAAGTCCGTGTACCTTTTTGGCACTTCATGCTCTGACAGTTGCAAATGAGCCAAAAATGAAGGAGCGGCAGAACTTTGTCCTTCCTGTCCTTTTAGTCATTATTTTTACTACATAAAATCATATTTTTTGTTAATAATAATGGAGAGTTTGTTTTATATTGAGGAAATGTTTTAAAAGGAAGAGCATTTTGCAGTCTGCAAAGCACATTTTTAAGTGTCTCATAAAACCGAATCTCTGTACGGGAAAGATAACACCATATGCCCTTACTTAGGTTGTTTCTTTTATCATTACCGCACATAAAACTTCCATAAAGTCACACTGCTTGCCTTGTAGTATAGAAACTTAACAAGGAGTAAGAGCTTTTTGCAATAGCTGTGTAGCTTGAGAGGTTTGAAGGTATATACTTACTCCTTGTTTGTGGTCATTAGTCACCAACCACACCACTCATAGGACAGTATATGGTGATTACATGTGAGCAATTTTACATACAACAACTGTAATTAACATTTGGTTTTACACTATTTAATGAGATTTATCATGCCATGAGATTTGCATTGCTTTCATATTTAATATTCATACAAGTATCATATCTTCATCTTTCTTTCTGTGTATAGCTGTGTTTTAGGAAACTGAAAGATTCCAGTGCACCGTAGTAGAGAGATAGAAGGGACCCTGCAGGGTGTTTTTCCTTTCAAAGCTCTGTGGCCATGGATTTGTTGTTGTTTGTTCTGTGAAAAAAATAAAAATGGCATTTGGGAATGGTATGTCTGCCAGATCCATTCATCAGGGCAGTGTCTGAATAAACATCACTGGCTGCTGTGTATTCAGAGCACAGTGTGTTGACGGTCACACCAGGCATCCCTGATAATTCACTGATCGCTAGATTCTGTAGGGAGAAAAAATATGTATACTTTACACCTGCAAAGATATGGGTATAGAGGACAGCAAAGATTGAGGAGAAGATCAGAAAGAGCAAAAGCTGCATGGATGGGCAAGTGAAGAATTTTCTCTGATTTACACTTATACTCACATTTCTACCATAACCAAATCTGTGCCAAATAGGCTTGCAGTAGTGTTGTGACAGGCAGCCTTGTTTCTGTTGTGTACTGGACTGTAGATTTCTCTAGCCCTTTGCTTATGACAACCACCTTCTTATTTTAATGACTCTATTTTTTTTATTCCTTTTGTTTTGTTTTGTTTTCAAGGATAAAAATAAACCCCTCATGGGTGAATTCCATTTCGACATAAATCTGATCCATGATTTCATTATAAAAGCAATGTCCCGTGGAGAGAAGGAAGGATAATGAGTCAAAAAGCACTGTAAAATTATTTTATTTTTGTCTTTTATGTAAGACATTTATGTCCTTACCCCCAAAGTAGCTCCCCCTCCACATTTTCCTCCCAGATTACATGAGCGCCATGTCATTGAAAAACATGGGCACCATTTGTTAAATAGAGAAGCGTGGCAAGGAGAACCTTTCCATCTTTGCACTGAAATGCTTTGGAGGAACAAGTGTAATGCAAAACTCTAAACTATGAACACAGACTATGAACACAGGACTTGAGATACTAACTTGCACCTACAAGCACTATTACACCTTCCATCATGTCATTCATTTTCAACTTTTTCAGTAGAAGGTTTCTGCAACGGTATGGTACAGTGATCACCAAAAGAAAGGTTTCCATAGGCAGTGCAAGTTGGTAGTTTTTGCGTGCCCTAAATGATGAGAGTTTATGTCCAGATGTGTATTGTTTCTTATCTAACGTAAATATTGATGCTTTTATTATCTACGTAAGTGGCCTAATCTGCCACATCCTATTAAAGTGTAGGCTTCAGCGTCAGTTTGTGGCAGAGGGTTCCACAAAAACCCAAGATCTTACATGAAATGTGTTTCTTTTCCCTGATTGTGAATAACTTGCCTTTCCAATCTCACATGCTACCTTTTCTGCTGGCTTATGAAAACAATAATTAGTAGTATTGGATTTATCTGCCATAAACGGTTGCTGTGTTCTGTGTATCTAGCATGTTCACCATTACTTGTTGCTTGTCTGAATTAAATGGTGCTTTTTCAATCTCTCTTCATACAGAAGTCTCTTCATCTCTCTAATCATTTTCACCACACGTTGCTGTACCTTGTTATTTCTTCTGCTATACAACTATTTTAAGATGCGTTGTCTTGGGCCGAGCAGTGTATTCAAGGCAATGCTGAAAAACTGAGATATATCGCAACCTTAGAAAACTTTGCATATTATTTTCAACCTTTCTTCTAACATTTTGTCTTTTGATTCTTTTTTTTTGTTTTGTTTTGGGTAGTTTTTAATCATTTTTGACTACCATTGGTCAACTACCTAGGAGTGGTTTTGAATTTGATAGATGGAAGGCATGAGAAATAGAAGGCTCCTGAAAGACAGTCACTGTCACTCAGGAAATACAATGTATTTTTATCCCTGTGTCTTAAACATGTCACTGGAGTTTACTTAATGCACCACTTGGCATTTTCTCTTGTATTTTGTGTGAAATGAGACAATATGTCCTGGTAACATGGACACATCTGTTAGCATCGCACCCTTGTCCCACTCTACTCTGGCAGATCCCTAATGCTGATTCTCAACTCAGAGATTACACAAAGTGCCCCGACTCCAGTTTTGTAACAGACTCTCGTCGTAATCTTGGAAAAGGTACTTAACCTCACTGCGCCTCTGTGAAAGATTTACCTTGGGTAATTGGCTTGAAACATATTTCACTAATGGTTGTGAAGATAACATTAAGATTTCACAACACGCATAAGGAAAGCATAGTCGCATAACCATAATGAGGCGTTGCATGATACAAAGGGACTTAGATGATCCAGTACTTACATTCTGCTGTAAAACTACTCTCTCAAAACATACTTCCTCTGGCTAAATTCTCATACAAGATAAGGAACACATTTTCCTTTTGTTAGTTTGAGCATTTGAATGTTAGTGTAAAATTCTGCTTTTTCTTTTTAGAATTTTCTATGTTAAAATCAAAGCAGTAGGTGGTTACCTGTGGGTAAAGAACAATACACCTTGCTAAGCTAAGTTTTAAGTATTTGAAAATAGCAGAGATCACAACTAGTTAAAGCATGATGCTTTCAACTTTAGTACTTCTGACTGGTAATGTTGCCTGACCTATTAACCCTACCACGCTGACAGCTTTGTTTTTCCTCTTCAATAAAAAGTTGAATTTTTTTTTAAGTTAGTGAGTAAAGCTGATCAAAATAATTTTTAAATTGGTCATAATAAAACTTGCTTTCAGATATTATTTGGCTCTGTGGCTTCTTACCTCATTAATTATTGCATGGCTTAGAATAATGCTGTCTACTTGGAAAAACTATTGAGTTGCCATCTTTTGAAGTTGCCTGTTGCACAAGAAGCCTCAAGCCATCACACTGCCAGTGAGAGCTTAATGCCAGGTAGCTTGTCAGGTTTGTTGCATTTTGGTTTTGTTTTTGTTTCTTTTTGTGGTGGGCAGCCAAGTATCTCTTTAGGCAAATCATATTGTTTGGATCAATTAAATAATTTCATAAAAGCAAAAAGTATTGGAGCTGACCTCACAGAAAAGTACTTTTGTAGTTTTCATCTAAGGCTTTTTTCAGACAGACTTTTCCCACACTTAGTTTCTTGTATAGCTGCATAGAAGCTTTTGGACCAAACTCTTCTACATGTATCAGACCCCTGTAACTTCAAAATTTATATCTCCTTGGGGCAATAACCATTTGGGGTTATTTTTTTCTGTATTAAATCTGTCAAAAGTCTTTCTCAATATTTTTAAGACCAGTTAAAAGCAGTGCAGAGGGAAAGGTGGAAAATAGTGTGTGTGTGCTCTGCCCATACTATGACCAAAATGTGAGGGTTTAGTCTGGCTTTCACACAAGTTGTTCTCTAGGAATCAAAAGCAGTCACTTGTCTCCTTATAGCACTTCCTTCTGGTGCATGCATTAGGGTACAGATTATGCACACAGAGCAGACAGTTCTGGAGCGTAAAAATTCAAAAGGTGGTTTTTCCAACATTTTCTATTTCCTTGATAAGTTGTGGGTTTTTTTCTTGCATCAAATTAATTTTAACACTTTACAGAATACATCTTTCTGATTCCAAGTACACAAAGGTAAATTACTTTCCTGCCAAACGTGCTGTGTCTTTTGGCTGTTTAGAAGGGTAACTTGTTGAACTAAAGAAAACCTTGTGCTCTCCTGTAGAACGCATTGTTCTTCAGCCTTTATCTCTTTTATCTTCATTTTCACCTTCCTTTGAACTTTCCCGCGTCTGAAGACAGCTGAGTTGGGCTGTCAGCTAAATTAGATCTACTGACAGCTAGGTGCATTCTCCACTGTGGCCTGAATACCTTTCTTTTTCTATGGCCTCCCATGGAAAATACCCATCCATTTCTATTTAACTCATTACTTTACTGTTGCCTTTAGTTTTGATTGCACTGGTGGCTTTGTGCTTGATGGGCGGCAAAGTGGAAACACTTGAAAGTTGCTTTCAGTCAGCAGATGAGTTATCTTAGTGTTAGTTGTTCCTTTTGCTTCAGTATCTGGATTTAGATCTTTATAACAAGCAGCAGCAGATTCTCAGAAAGGTCCAGAGGTGTTATGCCTGGTCTTCACTTCTGTGCTTCAGTAAACTTTGCCTTTCAGAAGTAGACTTATTTTCTGTGGTGTGGATTATTAATTGCTTGCTTTTACTCACTGAAAACAGGATGATTAAGATAAATTTTAAAATCAGCCCATTAGGCTGAAAGACACATTTTCCTACAAAAAAGTACACAAAACTGGGAGAAATTTGATATTGGTCCAGTTTCCTTTCACAGAATAACTGCTATTTCAGTTGTGCGCAAATTTTGCTGTTGTAGTTCTTTGAAAATGGGGTGTAGAGTACATCTGATGACTCTTACTCTGAGAGGAAATTTATAAATGGATTTAACTACGTAGGCTCTGGTCTAATGCTGTATGCGTTATTGTTTCCATCTAGCGTTAAATTCAAGGGATTGAGTTTATTTGTCCTGATTAGTTATGCTTTATATAACTGTATGCAGATAGATCTTTGAGAATTGCAGTGACTTAGTTACATAAGCCTAGTTTGAGATGTAGGATAAATATATCTTGCAGGGGAAGTATGGATTAGAAAGGAATTAATTAACATATAAGTTTTGTAGTTTACCATCCAGTTTTGGATTGCAAAATATGAAAAGTGAATATTATGAATAAAATAATTCAATGCAAAGAAGGTTCCCATAATTATGATTAGTAGGATACAAAACAGCTAGCTCTTATAAGTGAATAGTAATAGTCATTATTCGATGTATTAGTGATTGATATTTGATATATCAGACTAATAGATAAAATTTGGAAATACTGTGGAAGTATTTACTTAGGGTGGTACAAATGCAGCGTTCAAATACAAACACCAGACTGAAGAAGAATTCTTTGGATTATATCCAGTTGGCGGAAGATGTTTGCAATGTTTCTTAAATGCGGGTTAGTTACAAAAAGCACTTTCCAAACAGACAGATGAGGGCTACTGTAGAGAGGTATATACAATTTAGCTACAGTTTTCGTACCCTATTCTGTTGCCCAAAGTGTGTTCTTGAAGTGGTGTGGTTCCTGTATGCTGCAGACTTTAAAATACACTCGATCTGGATTGTGTACCTATGGAGGCCAGAATTTTCAAACTTGGACAGCTAAGACTGAGGCCTCTAAAGCCATGTTGAACCATGCATGTAAAAGTGGCCTGACTCTTAACTCTGTTCTAATGAAGCATTCTTAATTCTGTGTGAGAATATTAAACAGCCAGCATCTTCACTCAAATTTGTTGGCATTGAGCTTGTCTGTAAAGCAGATCACTTTTTGACAAATAGCTAAGTATAACTGTAGAGTTAGCTTTATCTAATTGATAAAACTTATATAACTTACAGGACTTAAATACATGCAAATTCTAACCAAATGCAGTTTCAACTGTTGTAACCAACTTTTCAGTCATATTAAAAAGTAGTATCTCAAAGCATGTAAAGGTGAAACATACTCATATGTGGGATAATAAAAGCATTTTAGTCACTGGATTTTCTAAACAGGTCTGATTTTCAGTTTTAATTCCCAGGAGATAGCAAAGAAATATGTTTCTCTTTTAATTAGATCAAATCCATTTTATGAACCAAAATCAAGCCCTGCTTTAATTAAAGTTCCTCCACTGCAAGAACCAGAAAAGAAGATGAAAAGAAAGGCTCCTGAACCACCAAATCTCTTGCCAAAGACAGAAACAGGCATGAGTGAGAACATGTCAGCTACTCCTGCATCGAGGGACCTTTCTTCTTCTCCTAAGGTAGGTTTTTCATACCAAAGTTTCATCTTTGTTATTAATAGTACCTTTATGTGTATTGTAGACATCTATTTATTTCTGCAGGCCATCTTAAAAGCTTTGCTTAATAAGGTGTTAGCTCATCTCTATTCACTTGCTGGTTCATAGGGAGAGAGCAGCAGTAGGAGCTTGTATTTTTTCTTTAAGGGTTTAATGACAACAGTAACAGCAACTGCAGTTTCAAAGAAAAGAGTTTTCAAGTAACAAATGGTACAGGACAGCTGGATATGCCATCAAGAAGGAAAAAAAGTCATGTTGAACAATACTTTGTCTTGATCTATTATAATGCTGCTAAGCCTTGCCCCTGGTGAAGAGTCTGTCTCCACATTTCTGTCATAAATCTGGGTTTTAAGAGCTTAGTACTGGGTGCTGTTTATTTGTATTGGGTTTTATATATGTCCAATTCCATAGGTATGTTGAAGTAATTTTTTTAAAAAAAAAAAGAGAGACAGTTTACTTTAAAACAGATTCACTGCATACATCTGAGTTTGTCAAGGGAGAATATGGGTTAACTTCTGTTGAAGTGGTGAATGTGAGGCATACGTATTTTAGGATTACAACAGCCAGCTTATGTCAGTCTGAATTTCAACTCCAGTGTTTCAGCAGTTAGCACAACTTCTACTTTTTAAAACAGCATTAGTATTTAATAGTATATGTTAATTGGCCATTCTTAAAAATTCATTTGATACATGCAGACTGCTTGTTTTGAAAACAAGGACAGGAGGTTTCCCTTACAGTATTATCTTGCCCAATTTATGCATATTATCATCTGGTTTGCCTTGTATTAGAGCTGCTGTACTTTCATTTAAGAGTTGAATGAAACTACTTGTCATACCTATCATTTCATTGCTTAATTACTCAGCCAGATTGCTGACATGTCCTTGTCCACTCAGCCTCTGATCTTACTGTCATTTTACCACTGTCAGGGTAAAGAGTATGAGAAAATCTAATCTCTGTCTGCTCACAGCAAAACAAAACAACATCGTAAGGCCACAAGCACAATTCAGAAGTTATTTTTAATATGCAAACCCACAACCAGGGTGATACGAAATCAAAGCATAGCAGCTTTATAATGTTCTGAGGTGGGGTTTGATCCTGTTCAGTGGAGTTTCTGTATTAAAATTATTGCATGTTATTTGTTTACTGGTAGAGTCTGGCCCTCGGTCAAAGCAAAGTGGACGAAGTAAAGCATTCTGGTACTGCCAAGCAGAGAAGAGACATCTTTGAAGGGAACTTTATCAGGTTGTTTGATGGAGGTTGTGCCCCCATTGCTCATTGTTTGGGAGGTTTGAGGTTTTTTTAAAGGTCGTCTTTATTAAATGAAATACATCTCTTTGCTTTATTTCTTCTCTTCATTGTGCTCAAACCTAGCAGTAACTGGGTTTGATTGTTGTTGCCTACACCACACTTAAGTTATTAGGTTTTCTGAAAGCTGGAACTAAGAAAAGATGCAGGATTGAAATCGCTGAGAAGACTCTGCTGTTATGAACACAGTCAGGTAGTTCCTGCTCTGATGCAGGATGTTAGTTGCCAAATATTTTGGTGCCTGTCTGCTTGCAGCCCTCCTCTATGCCACTGATGCTGAGGCACAGCTGAGATCAACAAAGGTCCAAGTACTGAAATTACAGTATTCATTAGGGCAATGGGGGAAAATAGAGCTCTATGCTGACCTTCTCTTGTACAGAAAACTTTATTTTCTTTACAGGGTTTTGGAGGATACGACAGCATTAGAGAAGGCTTCAAAGCAGATGCAGTGTCCTGTGTTGTTATAGCTAGAGTTTCACTGCCTGGATTTGTTAAAATATTGCATGGTCATTTGCAATTCAGGAAGCTTCTGTAATCACAGTCTTTTTTCTGTGCTTGAATTTTTTTGCTCTTAGATGGCCTAATAACTTTAGATCAAAAGCACTTTACCTGGAATGCTTTTTGAAAGTCAGAAAAGTGCTGGCATTTAAAAGAAAAGAAAATTAAACAAGTTCCTCACGTCACAGTACAAAATAATGTCCAGGTAGGACTTGAACTGTTGGCACAAATAACTTGTTTGTTTATTACTCAATAATAGTAACAATGTTTAGCAACTATGAAGAAACTCCCATCGAAAGGTATAGACACTTTACAAACATGAACTTAGCACACACCCTTATGTAGGGGGAATAGTTCCATGGAGGTAAACTTAGGTAAAGGGAGATTAAATAACATATCTTATTCGGTATTTTGTCAAAGTTCTGTTCAAGTTTGCCATGCATGGAAAGCCTCTGCTACAGCTCAGACCAGAACCTAAGTGTCCCAACATATTAAATTCTCGGTCTTAGCTGCTGACTGGGAAGTGGCTGTGGAGCAGAAATGCTAATCATTAGACTACACAAACACAGCATCAATATTAGAACTTTGGAGTTTAAAGAAAAGGGCTCCAGAAATGATTCTGCAAATCTCTGACACAGTATTTGGAGTGCATTTTTTCCTTCAGATGCTAATGGTGTTCGGCACATTTGCTGAACACAAAAAATACAAATGCTGTTATTGACATCTGTATAGCAGCAAGTTTATTAGGTGCATATTGCTCACAGAAGTTTATTTTACACATCACAGATTCCTACTCAAGATAGAAGTTCCAAATACTTGACATTTTGTTACTCTATTAAAAAAAACACTTAGATGTTGAGAACAGTAGTGAAGTTCCTAGAAACTGAAATACCAATTTAAAAGTACAGCAAGAAAGGGTGATATTTTCCCAAGTATACATCTAAAACCCAAATCCCTAGGGTATGTCTGGACACCAAAATTGCTTCATTTGCAGTTCAGTTGCAATGAGCCTTCTAGCATTGGCACCGTGGATATAGGAACACTTCCACAAAAGTGCAGTTACATTTGCTGTTGAAACATCATAGCCTGAATCCAACATTTTACCATTATCCACATAGTGGTGGAAGGTTTCTTGCCTAAGGGATATCTGACTTCCCACACATGATATTTTTGTGTGTTTGTGTTTGTTTTCTTAATTTGTAACAGCAGTGTCTGTGGTAATGAAGGAGAAGAATAAAACCGTGAATTTTTAGCAGTCAACGGTCTTGGACGTGTCTCATTTGAGAGCTGACTTAAGCTAATGCATCCTCATAAATTGCAAAAGGCTTTCTTTTAAGGGAGTTTCACAGACTTTCAATGGCTGAATACTATCTATAGATTATCCTGGAATCATATCCACGATTAATTAACCCTGTTACTCCTGACACCCCAAAAAATCAAACTCCTTTTGGTTCCTTTGTTCAGAGATGTATGTTATACAAGATAATTCTGTGTAAAAGTTTTATGTAAAACTAGGCAGAAAATTCCAGAAAACATCATCTGATCTGGTGGTATCAGTATCATGCCTGGTATCCGCAGGACAGAGTGAGTACTCCAAGTTAGAATTTGTTTAAAAACTCAACAATCAGTGTAGATGGAACATGAGGCTAATAGGCTTTAAGGGACCTCTGGAGGTTGTCTGGTTCAATGCCCCCCCAACTCAGGCAAGGCCACTTAGAGCCAGTTGCCCTGGATCATGTTCAGACAGTTGGTACATACCAACTTCAACTGGCTGAAATCTCAGCCAGTTTCAGTATCTCTTGTTTTCCCTGCAATATGTTCAGTTTATTGGAAATAAGATCCAGGTGTTGGTCCCAGAGTCAGCAGCTGTGTCCCAGAGTAGAGAAGTTGAAATATGTGTCTGCATGATCATGGATTTTACTGCCTTTGTGAGAATGAGGGGAAGGGAATGCTACTGCATTTGTGCGCAAGGTAAAGAAATGTTTATTAGGGAACAGAAGGAAACAGATAAAAATAACTGTATGGATGAGGGTGATTAAATGCTAAAAGAAAATAGTTCCTGCAATGGATTGGCATTGTTCATTTACTCTTTGGAAGGATAGCTTGTGCTCTCCCTTCAGGAAGCCAGTCTGAAAAAGGCTTTTCCCATTACATGGTAGTTTCAGTTTATTGCCAGACTGCAGCCAAGGTTTGTGTTGATGGCTCATGAATGCATTGAGTTTCTGCCATTCACCTACAGAAAGTCAACAGGTATGTTGTCTTTGGTGAATCCAGCCTGGTCTCACATCCTTTCTTCAGTCTTCAGGGTCTGGACACCTGTGTTCATTAGACACATACTTTATGGAGGGGCTGCTGTAGGCTGACGAGTTACCATACTGGGATTTGGTAACTCTCAGATCTCCATCTCACAGCCACCTACTGGACTATACAGAATATCTCAGTAAGCAAAACCCCTGCACTCAAGTCTTGGCAATGCATGTTTCTCTGGCAAGACATGATCTTGTGGACAGACATTGAACTGCTATCAGACCACAGGATGCTTCTTGGACTTGTCCATGGATGGGTTTTGAGTTATACCTAGCAATTGATGAAAGTGTAACACCAGGGCAGGATGATAAATAAGCATAGGTCTGTCATACTAATGGATATACCTTCTCACTTAAGTTGCAGTATTGCTGATAATCATGAAAACATAGGCATTGGTTTTGGTACTTGTAGACAAGAGCTTCTGCCTTTTCAGCTGGCAGAAAGGGACAATACACATTCATATAATAGTCCAAAGCCAATAGTAACATTTCTGTTTGTCACTGTCATTGTCTAAGTGTGCTCTCTTTTTAAAACGAAAATTAATTGTTTTGCATGCCCAGTGATAATCTTCTCTTTCATGCCAGGCAAGCTAACTGATTTTAAGCTCTAATGAAACATATTTATAGGAAACATGTAATAAGAAATACAGAATCCTTTTTCTGCATGGCGTGTAATAACCCATCTCCATACAGTACCCTCTGTAATCCATTGTGTATCTGCACACAGTCAGGTGGTTCAGAAAGATTTCTGCCTGGAAGGTAGTTTATCCTTCAAACTGCAAAGGAGGTACAATTGCCTTCTTATGAAAGAAGATAAATTCTCAGATACTTTTCAAGGAAACAAGAAACCTTTAGTTCATTCTCTTCTTTCCTTCCCCCCCACCCCCCTCTTTTTTTTTTCTTCATCTTAAGTTATCCCAAGGCAGAATAAATGCTGACACAGGTAAATGCAAAACACTCAGGTGAGCTTAGTGGAAGGGAAATAACATTCTGTATAGTACTAGGTGCAACTCTCCAAGATCTTGGAGATCCTGTAGTCTCCAGTTCCTCAATTTTACCACTTATGTTGCCCTCAGCATTATCAACTTTATGTGACAGAACAGTAGGAAAAGCTCCTCTGAAAAGGCAGATGCAGTAAAGCAGCAAAGTGGAGAAACAACATTAAACTCCAAATGGTAGATGAAAATCACTCATTGTCTCTTGGTATCAAAAGTTGTCCATCTACAAAAGGACTTCTTGGCTCTCTGGAACATCTTTGTTAATGATTTTGCTCCTTTCCAGCTTCACATTAACTGCAAATGAATTGTGCAGCTCATTTGCATGAGATCTTTGTCACTTCCTATGCAGACACATAGTTCATCAGGCCCAAGGAAGACTTGGGAGGTAATGGATGAAATTTTAAGGTATCTACTCTTATGAACTTGTGCAAAAAAGGCACTCTGAGAAAATCTGCCTTTGCGTACAGTCCTAAGACATTTTATCTTTTAATAGGAAGAAAGACAAGCCACCCACATAATGTGAACAGAGAGATGGTGAGATAATCATGCTGAAGCACAGACAATTCATTAAACTTGTAGCTTTTCAAGTGTTAAGTAAGAAAAGGAGCTCACTTTTTTATAAAGTACTTAAGAATTTCTTATTAATGTTTGCATGAGTTTTAAATGGTGTTTGTCAGCTTGACTAACTATGTGCTAGTGTTACTTATTCCTGTGTTACTTACTATTAACCTATGTTTGGACATAAACCAACCTTGTTAGAATATGTATTTGAATAAGTGATCTGTTCTCTTTACTTCCAAATGGAGGTGTAGTATTCTTCCATTTTGCTGAAAGTACAGGCTAAAAACTATCTTCTTTTTGTCCTCAACAAATACACACTTCAGGGTTTGGATTTACTGCATTGTGTTCAGTCACTAACCTGACTTCCCCCCATCTGTGCCCCACATTGTGCCAACACGAGTACCAACTGCGTTATATGAGCATCAGGAACACAACGCAGGCATGGGAACGCAGTAGGACAGTCCTTTGTGGTGACAGCATAGTCATCACTCAGCTGGGTAACTTGTCCTTACGTGTCTAGGCACCGTGCTGGTCTGGGGTGTTCACTTTTCACGGCAGCTGCAGTAGTAGTACCCAGTAGTAGTTCTGCTGCTAGGAAGCAACGTATTAAAATAAAAAATGCAACTTTAGTCAAGTCTTCCACTACTATATTTCATGGTTAGATGTCTTTTATGGTTTAAATTTCCCTCTGTTCATATTTGTAGCAGAGTAATTTTTTTAAAAAGCTGTCTTTTCATTCAAGTTCCAAGAATGTAGTTACTCTGTCAGCACAGGGGAGTTAAGCTCTGCAATTCTCTGTTTTTACTGGTTTGGTTAAGTCAAAAGAGTTGTTCATGAGTTGTTTATGGAGATGGGATGCAATATGTCATTGCAAATAACAGATAACTAATTATTGCAACTTCTAGGTACTGTTTCTTATATTCTTGCTTCATTGGTTCACTAATTTCTCTGAAAATGGGACAAGCATTTTATATGCATGAACACACAGGTGCATGTATAATAGTAATTTTTAAATTAAAATATCAAATTTCTTATCTGTAGGCCATATTTGTAAAAGAAGGCCACTGTTGAAGGCAGAGAGTCTTAGTACAGTCTGAGGATTTGAAACTCAACTGCAAGCATGGGCTGTTAAAGAGTAACTTTTACAAAAGTAGAGATTGCATCTTTCTGGGGAAAATGGGTTTTCATTCCATGGTGGTTTTGGGTCTGCTTTTTGCTTGAAACTGGAGGTGACTGCATCCCTCTGTAGCATCCAGACTAGGACAAACAATAGAACAAACAAACTCAACTGTATGTTGTGGAGAAAATTTAGTGTTTCAATAATAGGCAAGAGCATTAAGCAGTTTTATTAACTGCTTATGTAAGAGTTCCCAGGACTGGCCCTTAATAAAATTGATGCACTTTTAAGACTGAGTCACCCAACTGCCTTAGATATCTTATTCCTAGAGGTGTCTGGTTCTCTCGTTGACTGTAAAGCAGCTTAGGTAACTTAGACTTGGCTAACTAATTGGTAGGCAACGTTGACGAGATTAATTGCCCCTGAATATTTATAGACTCATAGACATGACCTAAACAATAGAGCAATGATTGGAGAGGGAAAAAAAAATCCCTTCAATGTGCACATACAACTGCACATAAATATGATCTATGGATATAGAGTAGGAGCACTGATGAACAGAATTGTTCAGGAAAATGGAGATCCCCTGCTTTGGTCTACCTATTTAATTAGAGATATTGTGAAAACTGGCACAAAAAGTGTAACATGTGACAACGTACCCATGAGCTGTCACAAGAGAGACCAGCAGAAGGGACAACTTACTGTCCATTAGGATCCAACAGACTATGCCAGATATTGTATGGATGTCTTCAAGGCTCATGATTTATTTTATGAGTAGATTTTTGCTTAACAGGGGTCTTCTTAGGCTACCAAAGGGATAAATTCTTTCTTAGTTGGACATCGCTTGTTTTGCTTCTGTGGTTTTACTGTAGCAGTTATAAGTGTTAATAATGTATGGAGCTTTGTTTCTTTGTAGCCTTGGTTGATTCATTTCTCCCCCTTTCAAGTGGCTCAATGAATATAAATTGGTGGAGCGTGGTGTCTGTTGTCTTCGTATTATTCCCATGATTGGTGCCAACAGAAGTCGATTTTTAGACATTATAGATGAAACCAAGGCCACCTTTGTTCTATCTGCTGCTTTCTGCTCTTCTGACTGCAGTATTTTGTGCCCCTTTTCCAGCAACAGAACAGTTGAGCTGCTGTCAAAGAGATTTAGGTGATGTTCGATAGTGACATTTCCTCCAAGAGAGATGCTTCCTTCAGAATTTGAGATTTAAAACCAGATAAGTCGGTAATTTACCTCCGTGTTCCTGTAATAGGAATTGCAAAGGTTTGGAGGCAGAGCTGGGCTCATTCCAAACTCAGCCCCTCACTTCTCACCTTATCCCATTTCCAAGCACACACAGCAAGAAACCAGAACGTTATCTAGATAGAAGCACATCATCACAGGCAGGTCTTTCTGCAGAGATCATGACTCACAGGGCATATATTGTTACAAAGGGAACAGGTCCAGGTTGTGCGTTGAGACAAGGGCCAGTGGAAAGGCACTGATTTTTCTGGCAAGTAACTGAATGCTCTCCAGTAGCCATGAATATTATGTTATGAATTCATTATGTGGTGCTTAACTAATCTCTTGAAACAGATTTGGGACTAGTGGGTTTTTTTTAAGTTCCCAGCCTGATATAACCATGATAAGTTAGTAGAGATATTGTCTTGAGTCAAGTGCCATGCAGCTGGAAGATCATTGTATTGTGGCACATGAGGGATCATAAAACAAGAAGTTCTCTATAAGGTCAGATCGAAGGTGGCTCAGACTGAGGACTGAAAATCAACTGCCTCCAATAAATTGGAGTTGTGTTTTTTGTGGACCCCACTTCTTCAGCTAAACACACTGCTACCTCACGTCTGGAAGATTAAATGTTTAATCTTCTAGATTAAAATACCATGAAAATGAACAGTGTAGAAAAGACCTTTGAGTAATGATATTGTGTTCAGTTCAAGGTCCAGGGAGTATGCAGCAGGCAAGGCATGAGAGCAAACAAGTAATAATGCAGAAGAATAGGTATACTGGGTAGTCCCATTCAGTGAGGTTGTTTGTTAAGTGTTCTCCATGAGGGAGAACTTTAGGGGAAGAAGTACACTCAAAGATTGTATTATAACACAATTATACAATGAGTACAAATGTTAATTAATTTACCGTTGAATATGTAACCATAACTTTTTTTAATATCCCAACTTCCGAATACTCATTTTGGCAACTTTTATGTGCTGCTATTTAAGTGTTCAACTGTTTCTTCTTTAGATCCTTATTAGTAGTGGGGTACAGATAACAGGTTTCCAGGGCTGTCCTGGAAAAATCTTTTTCATTGCAAATTACTGATATAATTTGCAGGATGATAAATGCTTGGCTCCTTTTGCCATTTTCATAATTGCTCTTAAAGATATTTCTGTGTTACGGGTGCAATGTAGCTCCTACAGAAATGAATGGAAACATTGCCAGTGCCTGCAGCAGTCCTGGATTGCACCAGTTAGCGCTTCTGCAAAATGTCTGTGCTAATAAGGTTTGGTAATTTAACTGGTACTACGACATTCAAAGCCTCAGTTATCGTATTTTTATATTTAACTTACATTTACAAATTATGATGACAAATCTGAGTACTATAAAATATTACTTCATGTGGAAAAATAGTCTCTTTAGATCCGTAACAGCAGTATTTTTACATGCTTTATTTCATCATGGAATGTGTACACCATTCTGTGAGAAGCAAATCCATCTGTGGTGAAAAGTGGGAAAGCCAACAGGCATAGAGTGTATCGTGTGATGAAGTAAAGGGGGATAGTGTTATGTGCTGTTAAAATGCCAGCACCATTGCATGTTGGCAAACACTAACTATAAAAATACTTCTTTCATATTTTATTCAAAAAATGACACTAATAGTAGAATTTCTTTAATGTTTCCCATGTAAATATATGTGATGATTCATATAAAACTTTTCAGTTTCCTTGAAGTTAAAGTTTCTGGAGCTCTGCGATTCCTAAATGTCAGCGCTTCCACGGCACTGTTTAGTTTCTCTCGCAGAGGACAAGCCGGATTAGGTACAAACACTGGCGGTCAGGCGAAGCGGCTGTGGCCTGCCGAAGCGTTTGAAAAACAACCACATTATCTTAGCTCAAAGTGAGATCTGGGCTAGCTTCTGGGATATGTAATCTGAAAATCCTTATCCGTGATGAGGGAAGGCCTTTTATTTTATTTCCTTTAAGTTATTTGCCTCTGCTCCTACAGCAGAAGGGAGCCAGGAGGAGGCAGGCAGATGGTACAGGGCTGTGGGCTCCTGGCGCAGTACTGGAGGATAACCACCTTCCTGCCATTCATGTTAACCTTTTCAAAGGACATGGAGGGCTTTGATTCGCATGCTTGGCTTCACAGACTATTTACTCCTGTTTAGTTGAAGCTTTGCTCTTTAAAAGGTAGAAGAAAGAAGGAACACTTATCTCTAAGACTTTTGTTAAACTACCATCAAAACAAAAATCCTCAAAATCTTTGCAACAAAAACCTGATAAAACTTCTCCTTTTTCTGTAGAGTTTCTACACCTTATTGTCAGGCTCATTAACAAGAGCCACACAAGCAGAGTAGTGGACAGCTTTTTAATTGAAAACTTGATTCTTTCCAGTGTTCCCTTGCACCTAACAAGGAGCTAAACACAATTTGAATAAGCTGCTGTTATGGTAGCGTTTAACTGTTAGCTATTTCTTCAAGTATTATTGTGGGGCTTGTTTAGATAGTTAAAATCTTGGGCGCACTCTCCGTTCTCTGGGGCCTTCAGCAAAGCACTCCGTGAAGGAACAAGACTAACAATAGCATGTTTCTCCACTTGCCTGTAGGGTGGGTTTGGTTCATCATGGTTGGCAAGCACCTCAGATTGGAAATAAGCGTGTATGAATAAATATTCCTTTGCTTCTGTCATGATGAGTTATGGACATATTTAAAAAATAATTATCTTCGCTTCATAAATCAGTCTGATAGTTAACTTTGATTTGCCTACTAATTCACTATTCTTGCTAATCATTCTATGGTTTGGGTCAGATACTTAAGCATAGGAATAAATCACAAGTCTGAGCCACAATGCTATTTTTTTTTTTATGTTACTAGGGAAGAAAAACAAGTCTAAAAACAAAATAGATTTCTGTGAGGAAATCTACAGTACAGTGATGGCCCTAAAATTAGATGTTTGTATTGGCTCTTCTACCCAGCTTTGTAAAAGTATTTTTAGGCAGAATTTTGCTTCATTTATTTAAAACAGTGATCACCATTAGATTTAGATGAGCTGATTAATTAAATAGATTTGTGAAGCTAGATATACTGAGAAGTAAAAACCAGGAGAAACAGGGAAGCCATATACGCCAGAAGCTAAGCCCTAGGGTGCATCTATGCACATACAACATACATCTATGTTGTACACATACTCACTAACAAGTATGAGTTAAGTGAAAATATTTTTAAGGAGAGAGAATCAAGCCAGTTAGAAGGAAATAGTTGTATTCCTGGGTTACTTAGAAGAAATATGTTGCCAATTCATATTGCAATACAGCTGTGAGGACTAGAAGCTGCATAATAATCCAAGTACTTCTGAGATAGTGCCGGCACACTAGCTGCATGTTCTACAACAGCATTTTGTAGCCATGTTCAACAGTGTGCTTGCTATCGCTCCTCCATTTGTTGAATTCAGGATGACCTTTGCATGAATAAAGTCAAATAGGATTAAGGCAGGAATTTTCAACAATGGGAAAGAGCAACAGATGTAGCCGACTTTGAACGTGGGAGGATTGTTGATGCACGGTTGCCTAAAGGGAGTGTCTGTGGTGACAGAAAGGGGGGGGAACCAACAATTTCCTAAAAAAATTAACTGTATAAAAGAAAAGAAAAGAAATAGAAAACAGTCCAAAGGAACTGAGTGATCCCAGTTTTTACTGAAGTCAAGATGCATGCATGCTTTTTTGACTCACTGCCTCTGTTTAAATATTTTTTTTTCCCCTACTCTTTCAGAAGAACTATCTGTTCTCTGCAACTATTGCTGTATGAGCTATCTGAGGGGTTTGTGTGGTGTAACATATTTTATAGTCACATTTTTTCTGAGTTATTTTAAGGTACAAAATGGAATCTAGGGGAAAAGAAAATGTTCCTCTCGAGAATTAGTCATTTGAATACAAAATCCAGATCCCACTAATATTATTTTTTTTATTTATGCGATGCAGAAGCATATAAATGGAACTCGGATGCATATGGTGCAAACATTCTATATAGAGACTGATACGGAAGGGGGAAAAAAGGCTGAAAACATTTAAAGAAAGAACCCCTTCTGATGTATCTTAAGGAGTTTTATACTTTATGTGCCTGTTAGATACACTGAATTTGTTTTCATCTCAATAAAAAGACAATTTGATTATGTTTTTTCTTGGTAGATTTAGAGAAATATTTTTGTACTTTACAGAAGTTTTTTGGTTACTTTTTAAAAATACAACCAATTCTTTGGAATTCACTTGGTTTCGTTATTGACAAGAGCTATTTTTGCAATTTAGTAGGTAGTTGTGTTAATCCCTAAATGATACTTCATAGTTTGTAGTAATGAATAATGCACACATTTTTAATATAGTTCATATGTATAATTCAGACAAATCGGCTTTGAAAAGCATGCATGGGAAAAGCTTTTAAAGTGTGAATAAAATCATATGCTCTAGCTCAGTGAAAGGACTTTAAAGGAGCTAGCTAGAAACTAAAGTAATTAAGGAAATCATGTTGTAAATGTTATGAAAAATATTGGTGAGCCTAATATATCAGAAGTTCAAATATAATATCTAAGAGCTTGATTAAACACCCACTGATTAAATGCCTACATTATACTTTAAAGAGCTATACTGTTGACAGGGCAGTCTGTCTCTGTAGAAAAATCATTTGGATTCAGAGGATGTAACATGGTAAAACATCATCTAATACAGCTTATCCTGCCTCTTACCATACTCCTTTAGAGCAGAACTTGATGAGGTGAGCTGTGTGTTACCCACTAGTTGATGATGTGCTACTGTAAACTTGGTAGTGGTAACACATCTCAAATCCCTAAAAAAGACTTTCAACAGATG
Organism: Chloroceryle amazona; assembly: GCA_027560015.1. NCBI lineage: Eukaryota > Metazoa > Chordata > Aves > Coraciiformes > Cerylidae > Chloroceryle > Chloroceryle amazona. Next base: position 54,392 of record JANHFX010005095.1, read on the forward strand.
TTTAAAATTTTTTTAAGAAGTCATATGGGATTGAATATCTTGAAGACAGTTCTAGGTGCTGGAGGCTTTCAAGGTAAGGTGGATCTTAGTCAAGTTATCTCACCGTATTTGTTTCCTAGTCATGGACTGGGTCATGCTTCTGCTACACCATGTTGCCTAGCAATTGGCAAACCCCATGTTTTTAAGATGATGGATCCTTCACCTTTAAATAATTTTTAGAAGCTGTCACTCATCTAACTTGAAACTAATAATCACCTGAACAAACTTTTTAGATTTCACTGGAAGGTTATTTAAAGCAGTATCAACAAAGCATAATATACATTGGCTTTTATACATCTATCAAATGTAGAAATTACAGCTAGTTCACCATGTTAGCAGAGCTCTTCCTTACGTATGCTTTCTCTTTTCTTTATTCTCCCCATTTCAAAGGTTGTCATAATCATTTAATCTCTCGTTATGCAATTAGATATGTTGCTACACATTTATTAGCAAACTTACTGTCAGACTAGTAGTAATGCTCTAATTTACACTTCCCAAAGCATGGAAATTCCTGTTTAGGAATGAAAGCTCCCTTCTTTTCCCTCCTACACCTATCCCGAGGTGCTCATGCAGTGAAAAGTATTGCAGAAGACTGAGATGTGTGAGTGATAAGTGCTCTACATGTTACAACACCTGGACGTGATCAGACTTGCTAAAGATGGTGTGCGACTCTTGAGCCTGAGTTTTCTGCATTACTGCTGGATGAAATTTTTCCTCATATAGCTACTTGGGGTTCTCAGATAAATCTCATCTCATCCCCCCAACCCAAGGAATAGCAATTGATACCTTCCCCTGCAGCCCCTTCTAATAGCATTGGTAGGAAGACTGAAGTCTTCTGGTGCAGTCTTTACATATAGGTGTTTCCTAGTCCTGTCTGCAGACAAATATTTCAAATCATGAACAGCTCACACCAGAAGCATGTTAATTATTGCATCATCTTGGGACCAGTTGGGAACCTTTCTTTCAAGAGTGCTTAATTTTAGTTCTCCCAACCATATAAATTAAGTCTAAAGGACACTTAAAATGTAATACTTCCTTCCATTATAACTTGTAAGCTCAAAGGTATAATATCTCTTAAGGAATTTAATCCATTGTACAGTAATGTATTAGGGATCCAGGGATGTTGTCTGTCTTGGCACTGTGGATTTAGTGACAGTTAATGCATGGATTAATGATTCGAATAGTGTTGAAAGACCAGTGAATCATGAATCCATATCTGTGATACTGCCATAGAAATACCAACTGTAAACAATGAAAAGCCCCTATAGAGTTGGCTGTTCAGGAAAACCTATCATGCTATCATCTCTGTACAATACTCATGAGTATTATGTGCGTTACATATATAACAGTACATGCTAAAAACCCTTTCAAGTTCCTCGCGTTACGGTGTTGTAGTAGTACGTTTTTTTCTCTCTCAGCAGCCTGGAATATTTTCTCTATCTATGATCTGCAAAATGTGTTCCTTGAAGTCCAGATCAGCAGTTTGTCTCAAAGGTTTTAATACTACAATATTTGCCATGTAATATTTTGCTCAAAATATTTTTTATTTTAGGGAATTTAAGCCAGAAAAAAAAACAACCAAACAAAAAACAAACAAACAAAAACAAGCAAAAGAAACCAACAACAACCAACCAAATAAAAAAGGCTGCTGACCAAATTCTGTTGATCCAACCATTAAAGTAATTTTTAAAATGTTGATTTAAATACTATATTGTATTAAGGGGGGAGGGTGGGGAAGTTATCACTGTTGACAACATACTAATATTTCATTCAAAATGTTATGAAGTAGATCCTGGGGATCATTCAGGAGTTTTACACATGTAAAAAATGAAACGCAGAAGAAGTGACTGCTGTGTATTGCTGTAACACCCCTAGAACATGGCTAACGCCCAATTACTGCATGCTTAGACTTGGATGGTAATTACAATTGAGCTGTAAAATATTTTGACAGTTTCCAACTGTTGTGTGGTTATTAGCCAGGCATCATAAGGGAATGGAGTACAGTGATTTGATTAGTTTTATATCATGATCTGCTTAAATAAGGACTTTCAAAATAAACATGTAGCGTAAAGCGTTAAACAAAGCTGTATTTAATTATTAGCAGCTTTTCTTGACTACTTCAGGAGAGAATTCTTCTTTCCCGAACATTTTGATTTCTTAAATGAGACTTGCCATACCTCTTATGCTTCAGCTTTTCATTTACAAGCTTTTACTTGTTGAGTGCTAAAAGCATAACCACACCAAATTTAATTTGTATCATGGAAATTATGTGTGTATTTTTCAAGAGGAAAGATTTGCCGGTGTTGAAGCTAGAAAAGCTTGTATTAATTACATATTATAAAACAAAAAGAATATTTTCATTTAACATGTATTTCTCCTTTTAGCTGCACAAGTCCTAGCAATTAGCAAATTTGGATAGTGTTAAGAATTCCTGGAAAAATATATGTTAAGCCAAGTGGCACTTGAATTGCTGTTAGCTTTATTTTTATTTTGAAATGAAACTAATGAAGGAAAAATATTCAAACTACATGCAAATTAAGCTCCAGATTGTGCCAATCTTATGTTCATTAAGCTATTGAATCCTTGAGTAGTGGCCGTTATTCCATGGAGGCTATTCACAGAATACGATACTATTCAGTGAAGTAAAGATAGCAATCTGCCTTCACACTGCTTAAATAAGGCTTGTTCTGTCGGGCAACTAAAACAACAAGTCTGACATTTATTTCTTATGCTTATGAATGGTGTTTGTGAGTGAAGAGTTTCTGGTATAAAAGAATTTTTCAAGCACTACCATTTTTTTTTCTTCTTCTTTAAAAATCTAAAAGAAAAGGGAAAAAAAAGTCATTCTTGTTTCACAGTTGACTCTGCTTGTGACATCTCTGCTGTTGTTTAGTTACCAGTGTTGCTTATGTCTTGCTGTTTGTCTAAATACCTAATTTTACCTGATGGTAAACAGGCGGTTTCTTTTTCTGACTGCTGTCTTGGGTTTGGCCTGAACTCTTACCTGGCAGATGAAATAACCTTTCAGATGTATCCTCGATTTTAAAGTGGATTTGTGACTTTCTGCAGAGGTGTGCTGAATGGAAGAGAGCTTTCCTCTCTGCTAGTTTTCCTGAGAAGCAGTTGGAGTGGTGGGGTAATACTTCTTTGATAGCCAGTCTCCTAAACCACTAGAAGAGAAAAGACATGTTCTGTACAATTATTCATTTGCAGAGTTGTGTTAGTGGTTATTGATCTTTCTGTGTATTCAGATAGCTATGTGCCAGGAAAAAAGCAAAACGAACTCTGCTTTGTAAGGAAATCTGATTAACACCAGTGAATTTGGTGCATTATGAAACACATAATATTGGAATCCCCACCCTAGGCATAATTTTTAAAATGCAAAGTATTCTTTTGGTCTGTGCCGTGAACGAAGAGGCCAATATGTGGTGGTGGTTGGTGGAAAACGGAGGTTTTTCAGCTGGCTTCCTGCTTGCTGGTGGCAGCAGCCTGTACCAACTGTGTCCTTCCCTGTAGGACCTGGAGTTAAGAAACACACAGAAGGCAGGTCTGAAATCACTGGGTCCTTCTACTTGCCTGAAGACAAGCTCAGCTTTACAAAATGGAATATATCTTCAACCTGTTGTTAAAGGCCTCCAATAATGAAGCATCCATGGCTTTCTGAGACAGTCTGGGTGCTTCATTATGATGTCTTAGAGATTGCTCCTCCTAATGTCTGACCTGTTGCAATTAAACCTTCTAACTTCATAGAATCATAGAATGCTTTAGGCTGGAAGGGACCTTTAGAGGTCATCTGGTCCAACCTCCCTACACAAGTAGGGGCATCTCTACCTAGGTCAGGTTGCTCAGAGCCCCATCAAGCCTGACCTTGAATGACTCCAGGGGTGGGGCTTTCACCACCTCTCTGGGCAGCCCATTCCAGTGGTCTATCACCCTCATATTAAAGAACTTTTTTCTAATACCCAGTCTAAACCAATTCTTTGCCAACTTAAAACCATTGCTCCTTGTCCTATCATTATAAACCCTTTTGAATAGACCGTCCCCCCCCCCTTCAAGTACTGGGAGGTCAGTACCTGAAGTCATTTTGGTAAACACTGTCATGGGGGACAATGGGTTTTCTTTCTTCTTCAGAATTTTACACGCTTGAAGACCTATCAAGTTTCTTTACCATTTTTTCTTAACATAAATGACCTAAATTTGCTCCAGGTTTCTTCATAGGTATTTTTTTTTTCTCCCCTGCTGATCTTTCTTTGGGCTCATTTTCCTTACACTCTGCATCAGGGGAAACTGAACGTAAAATTTATGCTGTAGCTTTATTGATGATGAGTGGACTGGGAGAGGCAGTACATGTCTTGCAAGCTTTAGTCCTGTCTGTGCGTCTCAGTATGTTTGTCTTTTTCACAATAACCTGATGTTGTTGACTTATGTTCAGCTTGAATAGACTGTTTTCCCCACATCCTTTTGTGAAGAACTGTTACCTAACCAGTTCTTCCTCATCTTGCATTCATATAAAAGATTACTCCTTCCTGTGTTGCACTGGCACCTCTTGAATTTCATCCCATTTCTTCAGTCCTTTTCTCCTTTTTATGTGATTGGAGTTCTTCTAGTGCATTTGATGTCCAGCCCAGCTTTGTGTCTAGTGTATCATCTACCTTCTTAATTCAGACTTCAACACTGAACCCAAGAAACACTCTGCAGAACTCCTCTTAATGCATAATTCCAGTAATCATTTAAAAATGCTCTTGGATATAGTTTTCTAGCCTGTTTTGCATCTATGCCATGTGGGTCTCAGACTCTTTTCTGTGCTTCCTTATGAGAGCATCTTGACACACAATAAAAAGAGCTTAACTACAGTCACATTATCTGCTGCCTTCTCCCCTCTTCTGCCTACTTCCCTCTTGTAGGAGGAACTCAGACTGGTTGTCGTGATTTGCTGGTGACAAATTAATGTTCATTGCTTTTCTCCTTTTAACTTCCACATGCTAAGAAGAAACTTAATTTTATCCACCTCATTTTCCTTAGCTTCTCTGCATTCTTCTGATTTGTCATGTTTTTTAATGCTTTTAAAGACGGGAAGGGAATGTAGCCTTTTGCCGTTCTTCTAATATCTCACCTAACTTCAGGTTTCCAAACTGACCATAGATTTCCATGTTGGAAGTACTGTAAGATCACATTAAATGTGTTCAGCTGATATGAAAAAAGCATCTGGCTTGTCTAAACTGTTTCCACGCCTGGCTGAAATCTGACCTTTTTGTGTCCGATACTAGTAATGCTAGTCTCCAACTTGCATATGACTTGCAGAATAAAAACAGATGAAGAAAAAAAGGCATTAAGCATTTCAGATGTCACCACATCATCTATGGATAGCTCCTCCTTACCACTGAGTGATGAAGCAATATTTTTATTGATCTCCATCTTGTTCTTGTTTGCATAAGGTGGACTGCTGATGCAGTAGTTTATCAAGGCTAAAACTTGTTCCCATTAAATTCTCATTCAACTACAGCTATCCTAAGGAGCTTTCTTGACAGTAGCCATCTTTATGCTGATGTAAGCTCATGGACACCAGCACCTCATGCACAATTGCGTAGAATATGCTTATTTTATTTCCATGTTCAGTTAAGAGGTGTCATCTGGCCTTCAGAGGCATCGCATCAGGTTCTGTGTCATCAATGCTAGGCTTAAAAATGCTTAGCTCCCTAAGCCCCTCCACTCACAGAGGTTGTTTTCCTTTGCTGTTGCAATACCTGCACAAATCTGGCATCTGTTATGTTCTCAAATATTTAAAACAAAGATTTCTCATAGGCAAAGACTAATACTTTCATAAATCTGCCTATGGCTGTGCATAAATGATGCAGTAGATTTACAAAAGAGGTGTCTATAAATTTCTGTGGTGTAATGTCACCTTAATGATACAACATCACAAGGTTGCCTGAAAAAACACAACCTGTTGAAATGTTCAGAAGAGTGGGAGAATTACTTGCGTTTATTTAATGTCTAATGCCAAAAGAAATTCCTGCAAAAGCAACAAGAGTTTACTGTTTTTAGGAAGAATTGGCAGTGACTCTCATTTTTAGTTTGCCTTGTGCTTTCTTTTAGAAGAGATTCTTGTGACCTTTTCTGACAAGCTGTAACACTTCCATTGTTTGCTGCAGGCCTTTGAAATGTGGCAGAGATAGCCTTGGGCCCAGGGAGGTGCGTTTTGCTAGTTCAGTTCACATTTAACAAAGTTAAAAGCTTTGAAAATTGCTATTCCTCATCTGTGGTTTAAGTTGCTTAATTCTGGCAACCTGCCCAAAACCCTGAGTTCCCATCTGGCAGAAAGCCAGGGTTTGTGAACTGGCAGCATCCTGGTAGCTCATCCGGGCTTCCAGCGCAGATTACACGGGAGCAGAGTCTTCAGTCCATGTGCCACCAGGGCAACTGGGGAAAGGAAGGTGGACACAAGGAAATTGCCCATCTTCTGAAAGCAGAAAAATGAGACCCCATCCCTGCATGTGACCTGTTCATACTGTTACATTACAAATATATGTAATAATCAGAGATTGAGTCAGCTTTTGCTTCTGCTTAGCAGTATGAATTGTATACCCTTTCCTGTTATTTTTAATTAAAAACATGTCATTCAGGACAGATATTATGCGACCTCAGGGAAGAGAAAGCTAGATGAGCCACAGCCAATCCTTTCGTAATGGTTGAATCTAAGAAGGAGCTCACTATGACTTTTTCTTTTTTTTCATGGCCATACTTACCATTAAGTTAAATTACTTGCATGTAAGTACCCAATTCATTATGTTGTTTCAGATTTCTTTCTCCTTTACCAGCTCATTAATATAATTTTCTTCTTGCCATTAGCTAATAAATTTTGGGCCTCAACCTGGTGAGGTAGCTACCCTCACTCTGGTGTGGTACTGTTATTCTCTATTAAGAACATCCACGGGGGGAGGTAGTCCTCTTGAAATAAACAGTCTGTCTTGTTCTTAATTGATTCCCATAAGCAGACGAGCTCTGTGTCTTGTTGCTCAAGTGAGGAAATTGTCCGGTAGTTGATGTATTGTGGCTTGTGGTTTTGAAGGTTTAGAGTTCAGTTCCTCAAATTTTAATCCCCAACAATGAAAATCAAACCAAAACCCTAAAAGACTATGCTAAGAAAAAGTTACTTCATTATTAGACAAAGTAAAAGCTGAAAGGTGGCTACCAAGATAATTAGGAAAAACACTAAATTAAGCACTTGGCACTTTTGAATACCCAGTTTTAAAGTAGCCTCTGTTACTTTAACATCTCTCATCATTGTGCATTGTATGCCTGTAGGTTGTGTACATGTACACATTTCAATCACACAACTCCATACCATGCTTTTCTGATGGACCTCTTCCTCAGTGCTTGGAGCAGAAGTAACCAGGCCCTGTAACAGAAGAGGCAGCTCTCTACAGGGCTGCCATTTTATTTTTTCATAAAAGTTGGAAAGCCTTTAACAGTGTGTCGCAGCTTAGGGTCAGGGCAGCCCCTAAGACCTAACAGACACTCTGTTAACTCCCCTCCCTCCCCAAAGGGTAAGAGAAAAGGAATAAGGGAGAGAGACTTAGTGATTAGAAAAGGAAACTAGAACAGATTTAATGATTAATAATAATAATATAGAATATGTACAAATTTATACAAAACCAGTACCGAACCCAACCCCCCTGATGGTAATTACATCACCGTCACCACTGATGTTG
>JANHFX010005096.1:0-31258 GCA_027560015.1 Chloroceryle amazona
TATTATACATTTTTATAAGGGGAAACACTTTTCATTTTTCTCATATCATAACTTTCATGGTATTTGGTGCTTTTCTTCAATCGCTGCTTTCCTCAAGAGGAAAAAGCGGGTGACATGTTTTGGGTTTTGTTTGGTTGGGGGTTTTATTTATTTATTTATTTTCTTTCTTCCTTTGCCCCGGGTTGGAGAAGTTTGGTAAATATCTGCAAAGCACTGGTGGGGTTGCATCAGCATCACCACTCCGCGCCCCCCCTGTCATCTTCGGCCATCCCATCGTGGCTTCACCTGCGAGGGATGTTGAAGGGTGTTCGTGGGTGCATCTTGCTGTGAGTCTGGGGGCTGCCATCACACACAGAGGATATGTGGATGCAGTGGGGCTGATGATTGCTGGACCGATCAGTCATGCCCACAGTTTGAATGTCTGCTGTATCCACAAGCAGCAAGCTGTCTGCTTTTCTCTGGAGCCTGATAAGATAGAGGTCCTCAGATTGGAGCTACAACAAGTGGTGGCCTCTAAGTGGTGGGGTTAAGGTTATGCCAAGCCAAAGGTTAAATCTGGCAGGAGACGTCCATGTCCACAGCACTCCTGGTAGAGCTGCTCTCGGGCATCCCCGCTGAGCATCCTCTGGGTACAAGTCAGTTCCTAGGAGTGTGGCTGCATCTGCACAGATGTGCATCTCGTGTCTTCCCCATGCCCTCAACAGCTCTTTTGTGAATGAGAAGTTGAATCACTGTTCATCAAAGCAAAACCACGTAAGGTGCATGAATAAATCTCGACTTTTATTCTAAGTAGCTTCCTTTCTTCCCACTGCATTTTTTCTTCTCCTAAATGAGTAACACTCATGTAGGTAATTTTCTACTTCTTAGTGACTCTTGTTCTTATCTGTGAATACTTCAGTGGAAGTAAAGGTCGTTTTCCCACTCTTAACCTGTTCTCTTTTTTTTTTTTTCTATTTCTTGGGGTTAGTTGATAGGGGAGAAAGCATAGCTGATTGATGGCTTTGAAAGACTCAAGTAAAACGAATCTAGTGTTTAACTGAGTTGATCTAAAACGTGACTACTTGAAAGAAGTTTACAAAAGATTTGAAAGACCTGTTGATCTGAGCAGAAGAGGCTCAGGGAGCTGTCATCCCATAAGCCAACTTCTGGGATCACCTTCAAGTTGACAGCCATCAGCATTTCTAGAGCTGACTGAACCCTGCTCCTTTTAAAGACTTAGGGGCCATAATCCCTCTGCTAGATCAGATGGTACAACACATACTAAAGGTAGATTTCCAAAGTATTTTTTGAGGGATTTTGCTGCATCTGACTTACAGGGGAACTGAATGCTCAGGGAAAAGCTAGTGTATCTTGTGTTGCCCTGGAGACTTCTGTCTTTTCTACCAAAAATTCTCCATTTGAGAGGTGAGAAGTGTTTTGTTTTCTCCTTTTAAATCCTTCATTGGTACACCTCCTGGAGAAGGGACTTGCTGAGAAATCAGACAGGTGTTGCCTGATGGTAGTTGGTGTGTGTGTGTATTGTAATACTGAATTACCAGCCAGGGTGCCAAGAGCAGGTAATACAGTCTGTCTGCATGGGCAGGTGGGGAGAGGGCATTGCTGCAGGCACTGGAATGTTTTCTTCTTTCCTTTTAAAATATATTATTAAGCAAAAAGGTAAATTCACTGTTATTCTTAGCAATCTCTCGAAATCTGCTTACTAGGGCATGATATGCAGCACTCGAACCCCAAAAAAAAGTCTGAGCCAAAGCTCTTTCCTCTCCCTCTTGAATGGATAATGCATTGCCAGGCTCTGCTCTTTTGTTTTAAATAACTTTGTGGTCCGTATGTCTGGTAGAAGTGGTGTTTGCAGTCCTCAGGCTGTTGGCACAACTTTTGTTCCTGCTGCTAGATAATGACTTTTGTGATCTCGCTGAATGATAGGCTTGTTGATTGGGTCAAGCTCATTTTTGGTATTTTTGCTCCTAATTTAGTTTTCCTACTCAAGCAAGTAACAGAAGTTCCTTAGTAGTCATTCTGGGAATTGTTTGTCTTGCAGTCTCACCCCTCATACGGTGAGCATCTGTCAATTCCCATAGCAAAAAGACAGGCAGCGGGGCTGTCACCTCCTGCAAGGTGGGGCAGTTTGGGGACCCCTGGGGGGAGAGGCATTTGTGCCAAGAGGACTGACCCTTGCTTGCAGGTACTCTCTGAATGCACAGACAGCTCCTGCCTCAGGGTTTTCTCCTGAAGCTTATTTGCTTTGAAATCTATATATAATATCCTGTCTGCTCCGTGGATATAGCAATTATCACTGATCCAGTACAAAGCCACCACAACCTCGTTGTTCACATCTATTTATGCCAATAGATGGCTGGGCATCAGGTTACCTACGGTTGCAGCAAAGTTGTCAGGGTGGGAAACTCAAGCCCCTTGCTGTCTGACAGCAGGTACCCCATGGACAGATTTACACCAGTGTTAAATGACCGGCCTCTCAGTGATTACCCACTTGCAGGCGGCTGTGCCTGGGGTAGATGTGAAATTGTGGCTGGATGCCATGTCCCCAAGCCCTGTGTAGTCCCCCTAAGGTTTGAACTTCTCTTGTATTTGGGTGACAAACGGGCAGTGCAGTGCTCCTGTGCTGTCTCATCCACCTCTGTGCTGGGTGCTGCTGCTTGCCTCCCTGAGCATGTCTCAAAGCAGGGGTGGGCTCCTGGTCACTCTCTTTTTCTAATATACAAAGTTCAAGGTGTTGATCAGTGCCTGGAGCTGACTGAGCTCTTGAGTCTGTCTTGTGTTTTGGGGACATGCATGTATATCTTTGTTGGACAGGCTTGTTTATCATAAGCCATAACCCCTCAGTTTTCTGTGATTTTAAGCTGCAGGTCTAACACTTTCCTTTTGGTTGTAATCAAAGGTGTCTGACAGTTGAGGTGCTGGATGGTGGGTGAGGAGCAGGTCCCTTCCTTTGGTGGTAGAGGAGTCACACTGTTTGATCCAGATCCTTGGTATTCATGCTAGTGTTGGGCACCTCTCCTTTCTTTCTGAAAACAGTGATTTCCACCCCACTTCTTGCAATCTCAGCTTTCTGTCTTTAAAGGTATTATAAAATTACAGTCAACACCAGCGCTACTGATTTGTGACCGAGGGGCACGTATCTCTTTCCATTTGTTCAATTCTCCAAATGCCTGCAGACACTGGACACGTTGGCTCCTGGCGTGTGCTGTGCCCTCCCTGCACCAGCACACTCCCATATTTATACTTCCATTCTGGCCCATAGCCTTCGAGTGCCCAATATCTTTACACTTCAGTGATGTTAAGGCATCTAAGCGATTAACTGGCTTTTTGAAATTTTTGAGGCTTTTTGTTCTTGAAACCTTCACAACGCTATTAGCAAACTGATGTGTTGAAGGAAACAATGCTTTCTAAATTTTCTTCCTCTTTCAAATATAAGTGATTATTTTCCTACCTCTTGAGATGAAAAGACAACACAGTGAGCTCACTCTTACCTTCAGTAAGGAATTGCTTTTTAATTAAAAAACAATAAGGAATTTCAGGTTAAAAAGATGTACGATATAAATCACCATCTAGATCTGTTTCGCAACATATTTTTTTTTGTAATTGTTTGGCACATTCCCCATTTCCGCGGGCTGGGTAAATCCTTTGTGGGTTTAATACCTAGCCTGCAGGCACATAAAATACATTGCACAATTTGGCCTTTGCATTTTAAAGATTTTTTTTCCTTAGCTTTAAATACCTGTAGCATCTTCTCTGCCATATGGCAGGGTGGCATTGAGTGAGGAGGGAAGGGACTGGGTTGGCTTATTTTTAATCCCTCTCTCCTCCCCGGTGTCTCTCCCCGTTTTGATTTTTCCTCTGTTAGCAATGTGTACACTTTAAAAAGCAAATAATCCTGGAATATCGCTGGCTAATTCTTCTGCTGCCATGTCACCCACCACCTACCTGTGCTTGCGCCAGTTCTTCCCATCCCAGCAGGGCAGATGGCCAAGTCATGCTCTCGACCAGTATGAACCTGTCGATGCTCTGTTTGAACAGTTGGGACCAGGGCTGTATTGGCCTCTAGAGACATTTTTTTTTTTAAGAAAACAACAGCTTAGGGGCTTTCACTTTTCTTTATTTGTAAGAGATGGAAGTGGGGAAATGCAATTCCTGTGGCTTATATGGTTAGAGTTACTGGGAGGGCTCTGTGCGCACAAAATGTCTAAGTACCAGGAGAAAACTGAATGCCTCTGCAGTGGGGTACTGATGTAGACTGCTCTATTTTGAAAGAAGTTTGTACAGCAGAGGATAATGGAGAATCTCCTTCATGGGGGACATGGAGAAAAATGGGTTCAGGTTACACAGCACTGAAGCATGTAAGAGTTTCCTTGCAACCATTCCTGCTAAGCACATGACCTTATTTCAGCCCATGCTTCAGTGTTTTGCTGAGTAAAGGTTTCCAGATGTGAACATACTTGAGGAAAACACTGCACCAGTGTTACTGCTTTAGTAGGGAACATTTGAAATGAGGGAATCTAATGTGCTCCAAATTAGCAGAGAGAATGAGAGCATCATGTTCTACTTCAGGTGTTCATTGCACGGTCACAACCTCCCTTTTGGAGCCAGCTGCTCCAAATGTCAGGTATGGTATGACTCCAAATTTGGTCAGGGTCTTGCTTTCAAGTGCTGTTCGATTCCAAGGTTCATGTTTTTCCTTCAACCTTCTGCAAAAGTAGGGGGACTTCTTACAAAACAGGATGAAACACTTTGGTGTGGTTTCCAGTGCTTTCCGGTTTACAGGGTGCTGTGAAAAGAATAGTGTCTGTTTTGTTAGGTGGGTAATGTGTGTCCCTTGGAAGACGGGGGTGATGTGCCCAAGAGAAATGAAGACTATTTGTTCATGTTAAAGCAGTGTTCTTCAGATAGAAGACTTTTGCCTTTGGGAAAACTAAGATATAGATTTGTTATGCTATTCTAAAATACCTGAAGATCTAGGGGGTTTTCCACTTGTCTGGAAATGTGGCTGTTTTATGAACAAATGCAATGCACATGGTAGCCAGTGCTTTCAGTTAAGTGTTCAGGTCTTTCTGGTGTGCCTCCATCTCTAGCTGAACCTCCTATAATTTATTTTTTTCCACTCATACAGTACTCCACTGAACTGAAAAAGCTGTACTGCCAGATCGCCAAGACATGTCCCATCCAGATCAAAGTGATGACGCCACCACCTCAGGGAGCTGTCATCAGGGCTATGCCAGTCTACAAGAAAGCTGAACATGTGACTGAAGTGGTCAAACGCTGCCCAAATCACGAGCTGAGCCGGGAGTTCAACGAGGGTAAGGAGGGCAGTACTATGCTGGGGGTCCTTCTCCAAAGCTGCTTGGCTCAAGAGCGGCCAGCGTGGGGATTTGGCATCAACTTCAGAACAAAACTTCTGGAAGCAGACATCCCTGCAACATCTTGTGCAGCTTTTTATTTCCTGTGCTTAGCAGGAAGCTTAATGCTATACGTTAGCTGGCCCTGTGCAAGCATGCCCTTGGGAAGAAAGTACTCAAATAAACCTCATGCCTGCCCAGGTTGGATGTCTGTCCCCATGGCAGGCAATGCCCTCCTGGCAGCCTCTCCCCATTCTGCTTTTGCTGCCGCAATGAGAAGCAGCTGTTCTTGTGTTCAGGAATGAGCTTCCATGTCGCTGGGACAGGGATCTAATAACAGGATGCAATATCATCTCCAGTCCTTAATCCACGCCTCAAAGACGGAGGGGCTGTTTATCTCTAGTAGGATAATGCTAAGTGCCAGCATCAACTATAGGCAACCTTCCTGTACATATAACGCTATCAGTTCAGTATTAATATTTTAATCTTTTACTTGCTTCTCCTCGTGTTAGTGAAGTAGCAGCTGTTTGAAAAATGTCCTGGTGTTTTCTGCAAACTCATGGACTGGGCTCCATTTTTTGCCTTGGCTGCTTAAGTTCACATAAGTTCAGATGAGCATCTGTTTTATTCTATGTGCATTATTTATCTCCTACTGTAAAAAAACTTGGTTGGTGTCAGTTAGCAGGATGTCTTAGGAGCCTGGATCCCTTTGCTGGTTCCAGTGCAGCCAGCTAGACAAGCCCAGAAATAAGCAAGGACTTGGGAGTATAAAATCAGAGTGAGACAATTCTTCAAAATAGTTTTTTATATTAGAAAGTGCTTTTCTGACACAACTGTTTTTTTTAAGGGTCGATATCTGGTTCAATAATGGAGTTTTAAAATAGAAAAAAACTAAACCTATAAATTCTTAAATAATCAATTCTTTAGAAATATCTGTGTTTTGAGTAAGAAATGAACAATTCAAACAGAAAACAAGAACAGAACCCATAACAGTCTTCTCTCCCCAGAACTTACTTGTGAGTCAAACACTGAAGAAAACTTGTGGGAAGAAAAAAAAATTATTTTTTTTTAATTATTGGAAAGAGACCTAGAAACAAAAAAGGTCACATTCCATTCTGCTGCCCTGTAAATAAGTGTGAATTTTTTTCAAGCTGACCATTAATTAAATGCATACTTCTCTTCCTGTTTGAATCTTCTTTAGCTCCTTGGGATCAAGACTGATGGGAGAGAATAGAAGAGGGCTAGCAATTGATAGGGAGGAGTAGAAATTGAGAAGGAATTTGCTTTGTGTATGTATTAGGGGGAGGAAAAGAAAGGCTTTCTGGTGTGAAAATCCACATGGAGTTATGTTCTGGAAGAGTTGCTGTGATGTTGATTTGGGCTCGCTTAGTCTTGGATCTTTGGAAGCCTTGGTTCAAGTTTACTCACAGGTGTTCAATGTGAGCTTGAGAAAGTCTGTGTTGCCTTTGATGTCTGGCAGGAGAAACCTTGCAAAGGGCTGCTTGAGGGGCTGGGAGGCATGTGTGTGCTCTGATAGACCTCTGGGGTCAGGTGCGGGGGTTTCCTTTGGTGGAAGATCTTGCTGTCTTGTGCATGACTTTGCGTCACTGAACAATGCCTCTTGTTTTTTTTGCCTCCCTACCCTTGCAGGGCAGATTGCACCTCCCAGCCACCTGATCAGGGTGGAAGGGAACAGCCATGCCCAGTATGTAGAAGACCCCATTACTGGGAGGCAGAGCGTGCTCGTCCCTTATGAGCCACCCCAGGTATGTTATGAGCTCAGGGTGGTGACATCTTAGCATACAAAGAGGTGGGGGTTGTAACCCTAGGCAAAGGAGACGAGATCTTGTACTTTCCCTACCCCGATCACAATGAATCCCTTCTTCTTCTTTGTCAGAAAGGAGCTTTTAAACACCCTCTTTATGCCCTGAGAGCAGAAGTTCTTAAAAGAAATTAAGGAAGCTTTGTGGTGGGGTCTATATCATGCTAGTCTGCAGCATATCTGTGGAAGCACAAGAGAATAGAATGGAAAAAGCAGAGCTTTCTACCCACTGTTTCTTCTGCTCATCCCTATTGTTTCCTCCAGGTTGGTACAGAGTTCACAACAGTTTTGTACAACTTCATGTGTAACAGTAGCTGTGTGGGAGGTATGAACCGTCGCCCGATCCTCATCATTGTGACACTGGAAACCAGAGAGTAAGTAGTGTATCATCAGCAGAGCCCTCTGCCTGAGCGGTGGCCTTCTGGCTCCTCTTCTGCTCAGGGCAGAATTGCACATCTTAGGGACTGTTTGATGCAAGGAGCCATGGGATACTTCTCAAAACTTAGCAGGTGGGAGGTGCCCTACACCTGGGACATCTTGGCTGGGAAACAGGAGCTTTGGGCTCTCTGTGCATAGTCTGGTGTGCAGTTGAGGGACTGGCCTGCACCTAAGCTATCAGCTGATGTTTCCTCTCATCTCTCTTCCCAGTGGGCAAGTCTTGGGCCGCCGATGTTTTGAAGCCCGCATTTGCGCTTGCCCAGGCAGGGATCGCAAAGCAGACGAGGACAGCATCCGCAAGCAGCAAGTCTCCGACAGCACAAAGAATGGTGATGGTACGAAGCGCCGTAAGTAGCTGGCAGAGCTGGGCAGATTGCAAATCATGCTGTTGCTGGGTGCAGGTGCAACACCGGTGCTTGTGCCGCGGGGTAGAACAGCGCTGTGCATGGGCTTGGGGGCAGGTGGGTATTAGATGTCTGTTCTTCTGGGGCTGATCAGCCTGAAAAATGAGGTGCTGTTCAGAAAACAGCCCCTTATAGTCTGTGTTTGCAGGCTGCCTTGCAGCACTGCCTGTGTTAGATCAGCCCTGCCAGCAGTGGCTGGAGGGGATGCCTATTTGCCACCCCTAAGGTACATGTCTGGGATTCTGTAACCACTGCTTGAACCTTTACTGCTTATTTGGGACTGTGCTGTCATTCTCTGCTCCTTCTAGACAGTGTCTTGTGCTGCAGCATGTGTCGTCTGGCCACAGGAATCTAGATTAAGACTGCATGTAAAGCCTGCTGTGCATCCAAGGTGCTCTGGCAAGTGGCCTGCCTCTGTGCTCTAAAGAGTGTGATGTATTCATCAGACATGCAAGATGTGGAAACCCAGCTTTTGTTGCCTGAGTACGCTCAGTGGTGGCACTAGGCTGAACAGCGAGACAGCAGGATTTAACAGGAGGAAGATTGGAGGGAGGCTTTTGTTTTTGCAGTGAATTCGGCATGCTCCCTGCCTGTTGTCGCACCTTTGTGGTTTACTGATCCACCAAGAGCTCTTGAGCATTGTAATACCAAAGCTCCATTTTTCTTGTAAAGATCCAGTGCTTGTTCTAGGTACAGCTTGCTGGGGTTTTGCCAGTGCTTCTTGGATGATGTGCTCCCCAAGGGAGTGGGGACACTCAACCTCTACAAAGTTGTGTCTGCCTTTATGGATGCAGGTGCTACAACAACAGTAGTAGCACAGCTCTGGAGTGGCTCAAGCAGAAACCCTTCCAGAGCACTGCAGATCTGATTTGGCCATGCACTTCATGTCTCTCTTGTATCTCTCCCTCTGTTTTTTTTTCCCACACACAACTCTTTTTTTTTTTTTTTTTTTCTTTCTTTTCTTTTGTTTGTGGTTGGTTTGTTGTGTGGTTGTTTTGTGGTCGTGTTTTGTTTGTTTGTTTCATTTTGTTTTTAATGGGATGCTTTTGGGGTTTCTCTTGCAGCTTTTCGACAGGGAACTCATGGCATACAGATGACATCTATCAAAAAAAGACGTTCCCCAGATGATGAGCTCTTATACTTGCCGGTGAGTTCTCTCTACCTTTGCATTTACTCCATGTTTAGTATCTTCCTCAGTGACTCAAGTCAACTGCTCCCTTAGACTTCAGAGAGAATGGAAGATGGAATATAGAATTACTAAGTAATTTTTTTTTAAAATCCCTAGAGCTACCTATTTTAAATACATATATCAAACAAAAATTATGACAAGTCCCATTAGCTGCTGACTGGTAGCGGCTTATGCAAGGCATATGAGAATACTCCAAGGGATCTGCGTGTCCTGGTGGAAGCATGGTCTTGGAGACCTAATGGGTTTTTCTTCTCTGTTATTTCTGGGTCTGTGGTACTTGACCTTATTCTAGAGATAATGTGTTGCCTTACTGAGAAAGGTGGATACTACTTTGACTCTTCTATGAATTTCTATTTTAATGTTGTGATAGAAATGAAATATGATGTGCTAAGTGTAGGATCAGAAAAGGCAAGAAATAGTTGTAATTGGCTATTTAGCTGCTTCGCCATGAGACACATTTAATTGGATAAATCACAAACCATGGTGTGCTTAGAGAAGGGAGATCCAAACCCAGCACCCAAATTCAAGTACCCCTTTTTTTTCTTCAAGATATGTAAGATTCAGCACTAGATCTGCTTATAACTGAGGCAGATAAAGACATTTTCCATCCAAGAGAATGGATCAGAATGTTGCTTTTGGTTGGCATAGTTTTACATTGAGCTGGATGACAACCCCAAGATGTTCATTAGCCTCCTGTGACAGATTGTCACTTTTCAGCATTATCTGATTTACCTTAATACAAGGCTTGGTGGTTTTATTGCTTATGCATAGTGTATAAACGGAGTATTTGCATGCTCCTCTGGTTGCTTACTTGACTTTATCTAAAACTCGCTAAGGTGGCTGTCACCAAGGACTAGAGATGCAGTCCTTTAAGGCTTTTCTTTTCCTCCCCTTTCCTTTTCCCATGACCCAGGTGAGGGGACGGGAGACATACGAAATGCTACTAAAGATCAAAGAGTCCCTGGAACTAATGCAGTACCTTCCCCAGCACACGATTGAGACCTATCGGCAGCAACAGCAGCAGCAGCACCAGCACTTGCTCCAGAAGCAGTGAGTATGAGTGTGTTTGCAGTGACCTGTACAGTGAAGACAGTGGGGGAGAGAGGAGAGAGACACAGAAGGCTTCTGCACTGTTGTTCACAGGGACGTGGTGCTCAACCAAGGGCCATGCACTTGTAGGGAACTGCATTGGCAAAATCCTTTCCAACAGTGTAGCTGCTTGTTAACCCCCTGGGCAGAGCTGGTAGAAATCGATGTCAGGACTTTGGCCAAAGCCAAGTTTCTGTACAGAACTTGAGAGACTCCGGGATGTAGATGGGACAAAGCATTCCTCCTTCTCCAAGTGCACATCCTGACTGCTTGCATGCAAGGTCCCTCTCTAGTCTCTCATCCCACACAATTCACATTTTAGCCTTGAAGCATCAACGAGGACAGGCTCAGTACTGTTTCTGACTTCCAGCTGGAGCCCAAGGCACAGCACAGCCAGGCAGTGCCATTGAGCAGCCTGCAGACAGAAGCCTGCCATATATATGCACCTGAACTGGGAAGTGCCTGATGGGTGTGCTTATCACAGCAAACATGTAGCCATCTCCATGCTTTCTCCAGGGTATCCATCTGAGCATCTTGCCAAGAGCATGCGGAGGTGGGACTGTGGGCACCAGCTTGGCTTAGTGCTTGAACCCTTCTGCTGTGCGTCTCCATTGCTGTTGGAGGGCTGGTGTCTCAGTGGGCTATAAGGAAGCTGAAAGTTGGGAGTGAGGGTGAAACACATAAGAATTATTGTGTGACCAGTGGGTGCTTCAAAGAAAGACTCTACACATATGCTTTTGAAGTGTTTTTACAAGCAGTACTTTGTCACCGACTCTCTACATTGTGCACGAGAAACTTTCCATCCGGGCAGACACAGTCCCTGTCTGAACTCAGCTGGCAGGGCTGTGCCAGGATTACTTTGGGAGGTGTAAGTGCCAGGAGGATGGAGAGAAGGGCCAAGCAAGTGTCTGGTTTCGATTTTCCCTTCTGTTCCCAAAGCTTTGCAGTTACACAGAGTGGTTCAGAGAATGACTTCCCAGACAGACTGTAAGCGGTGTCATTCATGGGCATTGCTTCACCTGCTGTATCAGGTGACAGACAACAGCCGCCCGGGCTGTAGGTAGCCGCCAGCGGTAGTGCTCAGGATCTTGCGCGTTCCTGCTGGTAAGCTCATGCGTCAAGAGGCTGTGGGTCTAACTCATTCCTCTACAGAGGTTAGCACAAGGCCAAGGCACCACATAAGTCCCACTTGAGCCTTTAGGGATTTATTTCGGTGCCTTGGCCTTGTCTCAGGACTTCTGCAATACCAAGGCTTCCTGCCAGTTCTCTGCATGTGTTCACATTTTGACCTGTGTGTTTTTAGTGTCAGCTGGAGGCTTGTGGAGGTGTGAAAAAAGCCTTGTGCCAAAATGGCCAGAGCATCCAGGGGCTCTGGACTCTTTTTCAGCGCACTTAAATTTCTCATTATTTCTTTTCATCAGTCATCTGCACTGTTTGTATATACTACGGCTTGTATTTAGTATCTCCTAGGCATTGCGGCCTTTGTGCGCTCAGCTCCGTGTCTTCAAAGCTTCACCTGAGCTACAGCCATTTCAGCTGAGAAATGGTTTTGTAAGCACAAATGGACAGCAGCAGATGACAGCTTTCACTTGGTGCTGACAGTTGCTTTGCCATAACTACTGTTTTCATTCTTCCTATATCAATAGGATGGGTTCCTGGCAACTGAGGTTGGTATTTGTGTTACCTTTAAGACCAGCATGTATAAGTCCGGCCATTTAATTTAATGAAACTTCTTTCGGCATGTCTCCTGGCACTTGTCCAGTTATATACTCATTTTTCTCAGCTGCTGAGTGTGCTCAGATACTGGCGAGAAAGATTAAGAGCTTTTAAGGATGCCAGGAGTTCTAAGCAAAATAACTTTGAGTTTTGTCCAGAGCTGCTGCAGTTGTCTCTGCTGACAGCCTGACATCAAGCGGGATCTTCTGTGCTGAAATGCATGTTCAGGCAGTAGGTTCTTAGGTGCAGTTGGATTCTAGTGCTTTTTCCTCAATAATCCAGGATATGACTCAGTTTCTGAAGGAATGTTTTCAGGGCAAGCGGGCATTTAAGCTAAAAAGACTCTTACATGCAATTGCACCTCCAAGAAGAATTGTAAAGGAGCATCAGGTCTCAATGTGACACTTTGTAGGAACTGTTTTGGGTAAGAGCAACCTCACATATGAGCAGGTTGCTTGAAAGCGTCTGCCACTGCTTCCTCAACAGGCTGGCCAAACTCAGCAGCATGGTGACTCTGCACCTTTCCCTTTAGAAGTAGGGACGTACTTTCAAAATTCAGTCTCTCTTTGCTTTCATTCCAAGCATGTGTTAAACCTGGGAGCTAGGAAGATGCGTTTGCAGTGACCAAGCTTGGATGTGTAGGAGGTTGTAGGTCCTAGCAGGGCTCTGTGGGTTCGGGATGTTTGTGAGTTGCCTTTGGCTCTTCACATGTGGATGCAGCCCCATTTTGAGCTGCACCGTTAACCCTTGATGGAGGAAGTGCTTGATTTTCCAGTGTATTTTTCTGAGCAACGGTGAACACAAAAAAAGCTATCTAGGTGTGTGGGAAGAAATTTCCCTTTCCTTTCTACAACATAGAAAGCTTCATCTTTGTCGAGGAGTAGGAAATGCAAGGATAAGATTATAATGCTGAAATGTAGTTTAAAAAAAAATGAATCTATCATTGGGGAAAACTACTATATAATTGCTCTTATGCACATACAGACCAGCATTGCATTTGGAAGGCCAGCAGATGCAGCTGTCTTACTGTTTTGGAATAAAAAGGACAAATCTGGTGAAAAATAGAAAGCTTGGAGTCTCACAAGATGACCAAAATCCTGCAATGCTTCGTGTTGTGCCAGACCACAGTCTTTCTCTGTCTCATCTCCTCTCTCTGTTTGCTCATTTGTGCATGGTTTTCTCTTATTTACAGTTATGCCAAATACCTTAATGATCATAGGTGGGGAGGTTTTTTGGTTGTTCTTTGTTTGTTTGTTTGTTTGTTTGTTTGTTTTGTTATGTATTTTTTTCTGCAGTTTCTATTTTTTTTTCACTGCCAAATCCTGGGGCCCATATTTGAACAGCAGCGCACACACTTTTTTTTGGACTCCCTTTTCGCTATTTGCCACCATTTGTTTAAAACATGGATTTGGCAGAAGGTCCCTGCTGTCAGATACCAGAAATGGCCCGTGTGGTGTTAGGGACAGAATTTTGTTTTTCAATATTCTTCTGTGAAATGTGTGTACTATCACTATTCCCAGGGAGTACCTGCACAATCTTTAAGGGTTTCACTGGAATTGTTATTATTTAAAAAATTTTTTTTTTTACATTCAGCAAAATTTCCCGTGGTGGGTTTACCCTGTTGAGTGTTGTTTCCAAAACAGTCATCATTTCAGTTGACTGTAGTATAGAATCAGAGAATATCTTGGGTTGGAAGGAATGTATAAGGATCATTGACTCCAACTCCCACAATTGAAGAGTTTTCACAAAGTCTTCCAATGTCTACCAACAAGAGGGCTCTTATGTCTGAGAGGTATCTTATATTCCAGTAAAATTTCTCTCATATCAGCAAGGCTTCAGCTACCAGCCCCCTGCCTGCTTTTCAATCTAGTGAGCAGGACAGCTTATTATCCAAGTGAGAAGGAAGTAACCTCTTAAGTGAGGTATAACAGAGATGAGTTATCCAGTATCTGGAGTGCTCTGGCTGAGATGAGAGCTGCAAGGATCCCAGTGCTGCTTGTTGTGGGGGTGGGGCTGGTGTATTCTTCCTATCTCCACCTAGTTACACTCATTTTTTGTGTGGAAGCTAATAATGGGGTTTTGCATGGTTTGGTTTGGCTTTGCAGTGCTGTGTTTGCATGTGTTGTCAACTCCAGGCACTCAAGATGGTGTTCTCACTAGAGAGTTTCCAAGATGAAAGTAAACAACAAAGTGTGTGGGATTAGGTATATGAAGAAGTGTTGCATTTACTTTGCTGGCTCTGAGGGTGCAGTGCCTTCTGTGTCAGCTGGCAGCCCCAGGGACCTGCCGGCTTTACTGCGGAGAGTCCCTTGGCTTTGTTAAGGGGAGTAGTGGAGATGTAATCAATATGGCCCTTTCACAGTAAGGCACCATCCTGTCTCCCTGGCACCAGATTCTGGTTTTTAAGTAATTTAACTTTGAAGTGGGCTCAAGGGAAGTTGCTTCTCTTCTCTTCCCAGTTGGCTGAGTGCTTTTTTTTCCTCTTGTATTTGTTGCTGGGAACAGTATCGGGGCACCATTTACACCCATGAGACTGGGACCCAGAAAACCAGATTTTCCTATCAACTAGTTATTTTCACTTCCTTGCTCAGCACTCATTTGTACCTGGGCCTTTCCAGCTTTCTAAATCTCCCTGCCACATACTCTCACTGTAGGTGCTAAGACATCTGCTTTTCCCCTCCTTCAAATCTCATACTGTGATCATGAAGGTGGAAAGTGACTGTTTCTCTCTTGGTGGTTGGTGAAAGGTCCTGTACATTCATCTTTTTCTTCTCTCTGGTTCCTTCTCTACAGTCTCCTTTCGGCCTGCTTCAGGAGCGAGCTCACGGACTCAAGGAGAGACCCTCCCAAACAGACCGGTGCCATCCTAAAACATTCCAGCCCCCCAAACCCATCAGTATATCCATAAACCGAGCTGGTGGGATCACTTTGCCCAGCTGGCAGGACTAGGAGCAGTGGGGCAAATATACAGCCTGATAGCAGCAGAGTACATAGTGAGAGTAATCTTCTGAAGGGACTCAAACTTTGCAGAAACAACAGACACTTCTACAGACCTCTTAGTTGTAGCCTGTAGCATTGGGAGGTCAGGAACCACGATGTCGTCCGTCTTTGGTGTAATGTTTTTTTCCTGTTTTTGTAACATGTTGATACTCTTTCCTCTTCTGTATTTGTGAAACTCAGCTGGGTTTCTCTGAGCAGGTCTCAATTTTAAAATGCCTCGTCTTGTTTAAATTAAAAAAGTGTATTCATGGGTTGAAGGGGTTGGAAGAAGGGGTGTGTGTTTAAACAGTCTGTGATAGTCAGTTTGGCTTGTTTTAATGCTGGTCATGCTATAACAGTGCAAGTAGCTGAAGTATTTGTACTGCTGGACAGAGGGAGGTAATGATTTTATGAATTGGCACTGGTAAGAAATCTTTTTTTATTTTTTTTCCTTCTATAGAAATGCCTTCTAATTTGGCATCAGGAATTGTTTCCCCTTATTTCTAATCTTAAAGGATCTGATCTAAAATATATCAAAATTGTAAGGAAAACTGGGTGACTTTGACTTTGCACCAGCACCGCTGGCATTAATGCAGCTTTGCTGAACTTAGGAAGGTCCTTCCTGACTCTGTGGGCTCAACCCAGGTGGTGGGCTGAGCTGCCCAAGTTGAATGTGTGGTTGAAGTCTTTCTGTGTGATGGCATCTGTGTGCCCGCTGTCCCTTTGCAGCTGAGGGAGTAAAGGACAGTGTGTCCAAAACTGCTCATTGCCCTGCTTGTTAAAAAGGGTCAGAGCTTGCCCTTTTCCTTGCAGATGTTCAGCAGTTATTAGACTTTGTCTGAGAGTTTTCATCAATGCCACGACATTTTACCCCTTTGTTACAAACGTCACAGCTGAAAGGAAGGGGATGCCAGCACATGTTGTGGCTCACTCAGCCGGGTGGCCTCAGGCCATGCTCACTTTGTTAATGCTGCAACCAGTGGCTTTTGCTTATTGTGTCCATGAAGGGCATCCTGGATCGATACTGATGCATGCCTGATCAATACCTGTGTGCCTGTGGTGCATTCCATGCTGGATCTCTCTGGGGCAGGTGCATATCCATCTCTTCAACATTTGTAGTTAGGCACAGACTGAAGAGAAGATGCCTTCCAAATGCAGAGTGGGCCTCCTGGCCACCCACCAAGGAAAAAAGCCTGATGCAGTGGGAGAAGACTCTTATCTCTGAACATCACATCATCCGCTTCCAGGCAGCAGAGCTGTGATCTGAGCAGGTGATGACTCGTGCTAACATCTCCTTTGAAAGCCATATCCCATCTCTGGATATCTTCTTCATTATCTTAGCAAGATTTGTTCTACCATAGCAGTGTGGAGGAGGGCTGATGAGAGCCCCCCAAACTGTGATTAAGTATAAATAACAACTAATTAAATGCTAGCAGTGACTATTTCATACAGTTGCATCTCTGCCATCGTTCCTTGTCTGAAGCTAACCAAAGTGCGTGCCCCTCTGCTTTGCCTGGAAACACCAGGAAGTTCTCCAAGATCACAAAGCAGATAACTATTGCTCTGTGCCTTTTTTGGGAGAAGAAAGGCGATGCTATTCCTTATCCTGTGATTGCTGGGAATCTGAACTGCAAATGCAGCCCAGACACAGGATTATGCCTACCACTGTCAGACTGTCCTTCCACTGAAAGTTTATTTCTGGATCTTCATCTTGTCAGTTTGTGGATAATAATCTGGAACTACTGCAACAGGAACACACAGATCTGTATCTAGAGCTCTTCTCCAGGGCCTGCTTACCGTCAGGTTTGATGATGCAGCCCACCAGAAGATACAAGGCATCCACAGCCCACACCAGGAGATTCCAGCTCATACTCCAGTTTATCATCTGGTCTCACCTCTAGGAAATCTCTTGTACCATGATGGGCAATACAGCACCTGAAATTTCTTCCAGAGAAGAATGTAAATTATTTGGATCCCCCTGTCCTCTGAAAAGGCTTTCCTGTTTGTCCTCCTTACCTATAAGAGGTTGGTGATTGAGAAACTGGTCTTAATGGTGACTTGATTACCTCTCCAGCAACAAGATGGTCATCTTAGAAGATGCAGGTTGTTAGGTTTTGTAATTGAATAATCTGGATCTGGAAGCAATTGAAGTTGCTTCGTAGTCTGTCCTCTGCAGATAAAAGAAGAAAACTTTTTCCCAGCTGTCTTTTGATTACTGCTTTGTCATCTCTGGGACTTCAGAAAAGCTTTTTCCTTTCAAGGAATAACCAAGTGGATGAATTGCACCTTGTCAGTCAGTCAGGTCATATCAGTCTATGTCAGCTAGTTGATGTATATCTACTCCCTGTATTACAGAGTCATTCCCTGGAGAGCAGATTGCACCCACTGCCTACCTTGGGAGATTCTGATACCTGAAATCTAAGGGGAGTCATTATCACCACCCTTGTCCCTCTGCTTAGTTGCTGTCTGCCTAGTGACCATCAGGGCTTCTCCTTTCCATGCTCCCAGCTAGTTACCAAGCCTACAAACCACTTGTGTGCTTGAAAAGATGCACTATTGTTTAGTTTAGAACAGCAGCTTTTTGACCCTTGGAGAGCAAGGACATCTCTCTGCTTTTTAGTGTCCTCTTTCATGGGCCTCAGTGCGGATGGGTGAAACTGAGCATCACCTGTGGCACTTGTGTGCCATTACTAGACTACATCAATGTTATGCAGCAAGTGAGCAACCTTACTTGAAAAAACGTTGCCAATGGGCACATTGACCATGCGTGAACTTGGGATATAATCTTTGCTGTACTTGCTGTGGCTACTATTAGGAAAGTTAGGCCCAGAACTGGACAGCTTTGATTCCACTTGGGTCACTCTGCATTGTGAGTATCTCTAGGTCTTCAGGGATAGCAAACTGTAGGCCTAGAGGCTTGGCTGAAATCTTGAACTCTCTGAGCCTGAGCTGCCCTATTCTTGCACTTAATGAACCTTTGATGTCATTTGCATTAAGGCTTCTTACATGATGGTATGCTCATCTAATGTGAATGAGGACTCTGGGACTTGTCTACTGAATCAGGTAATTGGGCTATCCAAGCAGTTTCCTACCTCTGGTGAAGGGCTGATGTTCGGTGAGCTGGGAAAGTGCAGAATTATACAAGGTAACCTGTGAAGTGAACCGTGCTTCATATGTGGGGGAAGGAAGTTCCTTCCTGACCTCTTGAGATGAACAGTATATGCCTTGAAGCATGAGAGGCGATTGCCCTCATACAAGCTTGCATAACTATAAATGTTATTGGCTAAATAATTACATAGCCTCTTGAAGAGAGAAAAATCAGTTGCAGATTGTGACTCAGTGCCTTTCGTATCAGACTGATCCAAGAAGTATAATAGTCTCTTAATTGAAGTCCTAATACCTTGATATTAAAATGCATTTCATTGGCATTGATATCAAAGAAATGTTAATGCTCCTACTTCTAATCTTTCTGGAGACATGCTAAGTATAATTTTAATGAAAATCACTGTGCATGATATTCTTATAATACCTGTTTTTAAAAAAAAATTGGAGAAAAAAGCAATATATTTTAAATGAATCCTCAAACACCATGTAGTCTGTGTGTTTAATACCAAAAACCATTTTCTTGTGTTCCTGAGGCTGTTGCTCTGTTGATGTGTGACATTAATTTTCAATAAAATTTTGCATCTTGGTTTATCTCGGGACTTTTCTTTTGGCTAAATGGCTTTCTCTAGACCTTTTATATGTCTGCTCATATGATGGAATAGTTTAGCTGAAACAAGTATAAGTATGAAGAAAAATGCTTTAGTTTCCTGATTTATTCACTTGAGCTTGACTGTCTTAATCATGATTCTTACAAGTATGAACAAAGTAAGAGTGAAGTATGTATTTGTTTTCTATAGTGTAGGCTGCTTTGGGTTGGCTTGTGTTGGCTTTTGATTTGTTTTTTTTAAATCCCCAAAGTATTTTGTCTCTTAAGGAGCTTGAGACCACTGGTGGTGGTGGAGGGGGCAAAGTTAGGCCCATTACTAACCTCCTCGAAGAACCTTCTTTTGTAGCAACAGGCATCCTTTAAAAAAAAAAAAAAAAAAATTTAGTCATGAACTCTCTGAATAAAATCTGTCTTGAGCTTAAACAAGGCAAGTAAACATTTCTTGAAAGTATTTGTTGATTTGATTTGGAATTTCACTGTGTATGTGATGTCCTCATTTGCATCTCAGGCAGATTTTATCCTAGGAGACCACTCAGGTGTGTATTAATTTCAGCTGAAGCCCAGTGAGCATAGGTGCCTGAACCTGTAAAGTTTAAGCATTAATTTTGGTCCTAAATCCATAAACCTCTTAAGCTAAGGATGATGTCACCCTGACTTGAATTTAACGGCTGGCCTCAACTTTTCTACTTGGTGAATTGAAACTTCAGACCTGAATCATTCCCTTCACCCTGAAAAGTTGGGTCTGCACTTCATGGCGTGATTTCACTTCCCCTTGGGAGTTACTGCCATCGTTAATATTAATTTATGAAGCTTCTTGTGCTTTCCACTTCCCGAGTCTATGAAGTTTGCTGGATCTTGTCCTGCATCTTCACTGCCAAAGGACAGTTCACACCCTTCTTTCTGTACCTCCTGTAATTGTGTAATTAGCTAACATTTCTTCGGGGCCTTAGATACCCTAGTCTGTTAGCATAGATGTTTTCTCCACCCATCACTGAAAGTCTTAAAAGTGCAGGAAGCTGTAGACAATGTAATTGTATGAAACTTGATCTTGAGTGCTGAAGGTTTTAATAAATTATCTAGGAATAAGCCTTTTTTTTTTCCCCTTTACACTTTGCTTATTTGAAGTAATAACTATTTTTTGCATAGAAGGAAAGCTAGTTCCCAGGAATTGGTGTAACCAGTTATATCCAGATGAACAAGTTTCCCAATGGGAAACAAGATGGCAATGTGTTCTTATAATTCACCATGGGGTCACCATGATGTGGCCAAATGAGTGCCAGGTGAAGGTACATTGTGTCTGGGAAGTGTACCCCCTTCCCCTAGTGCCTTTGCCCAGTCCTGCAAATGCCCTGGGTGCTGGAGAGAGAAAAACATGCTCTCTTGTGGCATGGTAGTGTTCTGCCAATTGCGCTGTTGGACTTGCTTTAATGGCAATTTTCTGCATATCCCAAATAAGACTCTACTCCAGATGGGATGCCACAGCCGTAACTCAATCTGGGAACTGGGCTGCCATTCAGAAGTGATCTGGTCTTTATGCTCTGGATCACTTACAAGGCAGGCTTGCAGCTGGGACCCTCGGGGCTGGTCAGGGGGAGCTCGCCAGCAAGCCTCTCTGTCTTGGTTCATCGATATGCTGGATAGAGTTTGGGGCTGTCTGGACTTGAGGGAGTCTAGTGCTGTTGTTGAGTGGTAGTAAGAATCTGATACTCTTTGCAAGCAGCCTACGGGGTTTGGATACTTGGTCATCTTTAACACCAGCAAAAGCTGCTTGCCAGCATCCCAGGCAGCTCTGATGATTTCAGTAGTGATCCCTAAGGTGTATGGAATCCTTATTGACCAGAGTCTCTGGCTGTTATATATACACACCTGATAACAACCTAATTATATGAATAACTAGGAATTTTGGAGAAACCAAGGTGATAAGTATGACCTGATCTGAAAATTACTTCTGCAGTCAAGTTTTAGGGGTAGTTAAGAGTTCTTATTCTTATGTTCTTGTTCTTATGAAAAAAGTTTTTGACCACAGGGAGAGCTTAACTTCAAATATACTTTTGGAGTTTTGGCAGCTGTTTGCTATCTTTGGTAATGTTCTTTTCAGCTGAAAAATGTACGTAGAAACTTTTCCTTAAATAATAATAATAAAAAAAGAACTGAAATTGAAGCTTCCCTTTGTTGGTATTTCACCATTTGTTTTTGAAATGCCAAATTACCTAGGAAGCTTCTTATTTCCTGTTGACTTTCTCTAAAAAGATCTTTATTTGTGATGCTCCCATGTTGTCAGTGATTTCACTAGCAGTACCTCACCACTGCCACAAATGGGAAATGTACCCCCTTGGATGCACACTCTTAACAACCAGCTACTGTGATTCCTGTCCTAACATCTCTTTGGTTTCCAGGACCTCCATGCAGTCACAGTCATCCTACGGCTCCAGCTCACCACCACTTGGAAAAATGAACAGCATGAACAAGCTGCCCTCGGTCAGCCAGCTAATTAACCCCCAGCAGCGCAATGCCCTGACCCCCACCACCATCCCTGACGGCATGGGAACTAACAGTAAGAAATCCTCACTCCTTCTCCTGTTCCATGTGTGCTCCCTGCTAGTCTGAGCAAGGAGACTTGGCATCGCCCAGTGGCTAGTGTTAGGCTGGGGAGCCTGGAGTCATTTGCTGGCAACCTGCAGAGCCAAATATTGCTCGGTGCTGTGCCATGGGGCAAGACTTCAGCATCCCGCTCTCGGAACCTTGCAGGGGTGAACAGTAACTACTTCTTGCTGCAGGTCTATCTGGCTGCACTGTCATCTTTCTTTCCAGACTTGTCTCTTCTGCCTTTCCCAACAGAGGAGATGCAAATGCTGGCAATATTTATTTTTTTTTCCCTTTGGTTCAATTAAGACACTTCTTAGTTTCAAAGGAAATATCTACATCTCATAGCTCTGTTAACCTGCTTCATCCTGGCTGCTTAAGAGTGCCCAGCAGCCCTGTAAATCCGGGATGACAGACATGGTTCTGGGGGCTGAGTTTTGTTGTTTGGGTTTTTTTTTAATTTCAAAAGTGCTGGACTCTTGCCCACACCTGTTGCTGATCCCCTTCGGGTGCTCTCGGTGTCTCTGAAAACAAAGCTGTTTGGCTTCTGTATTGGGTTACTCTGCTGGCTCTGTCCCACTCCCCTCCTGCGGCAGGGAAAGCTGAGACGAGGCTCACTTAGGTTTCTACCAAGCTTGTTTGTAAGGGAAGGTGACGCGGCAGCACCACTGCTGACAGTTGCTCCAGTGAGGGGAGAGCTCCTGAAAGACTGTCTGTCATCTCGTCCTTGTGCACTCATTGCGGCCCTGCCTGAAATTCCCCATGAGCTTGCTCTGTGCAGGGCTTTGCAGGGGATTTAAGGCTGCTTTAGCTGTGGGTGCTGTCCTTTGGTGCCGTCTGGGGGTGAAGTCGGGGTCTGGGGACACCTGCATAACAATGTGCTCCTCCTTCTTCTCTCCTCCAGTTCCCATGATGGGCACCCACATGGCCATGACCGGCGACATGAATGGGCTCAGCCCCACGCAGGCGCTGCCTCCTCCCCTCTCCATGCCTTCAACGTCCCACTGCACCCCCCCTCCTCCATACCCCACAGACTGCAGCATCGTCAGGTGAGCGGGAGCAGGCTGCCCAGCACACATTTCCTACCCTCAGGGAGTGCAGGCCTCAGGTCAGGAGCCTGAAGGGTCTGGCCCGGTCCCTTGCCCCGTTGACTTGGAGCACGGGATCTTAGTGGGTCCTGGCAATACCAGGGCTGGCACCCTCTGGGCACCAAACCTCAAACCCCCACCTCTGAGCACCTAAAAGAAACAGGGATGTTAGGATTGCAAGAAAGTTGAAGGATGTAGTATCTGTTGGACTGGTGGAGATGAGGGAGTCAGGCAGTTTTGCAAAGTTGGTGTGTTGGTTTTGGGGTTTTTTCCCCCCATTTTTTTTGTGTTTTGTTTGTTTGTTTGTTTTGTGGTTTTTTTTGTTTGTTTTGTGTTTTTTCCTCTTTGACCGCTCCACAAGCCATGGCTGGGGTCAGAAGCTCCACTGCTCTCCATGAGGTTGAACAGTTTGATAGATGCTGCTCACAATGGAAGAATCCTTTATTCTTAGGGAGGAATGTGCTGATTATGTTCACTTTGTGCACATAATGTGTCTGAGCCCCAGATCCACTGGCTTGCTGAGGCCCTCTGTCTGTGCAGCAGGCTGCCAGAGGCTCAGCCACCTTCTGGGTGAAGTGACCTGTCAGGAGGATCCATGTGAGCCTTCCTGCCCTAAGATCCAGGCTGTATAGCACCAGCTCTCGACTAAGTCAAGGTCCTGCCATGAGGGCTGTCTGCTAGGCACAGAGCTGAAGGACTCCCTTATTTGTTTGAGCTGGCAGTGATGTGGCTTGCCAGCCTGGATGTCTTGGAGAAGGTCGAGCCAAGGGTGAAAGCTTTGTTTCCTGTTTCTGCAGGTTGGCTGAGTGTTTGGTTTTTCTGTGGTTTGGGCTGTTGCAGCCAGGGTGATCCTTTTTTCTCTCTCCTTCCTTCCTTCCTCCTCTGCAGCTTCTTAGCGAGGTTGGGCTGCTCATCCTGTGTGGATTATTTCACGACCCAGGGGCTGACCACCATCTATCAGATTGAGCATTACTCCATGGATGTAAGTAACTCCTCACAATTTCCTTTGTTTGCACTCTTGGCCCTGCTGTAGGAATAGGTCAGAAATCCAGACCCAGGATATTTTTATATGATTAGTTTGATAAAGGCTGTTGAATGCAGAGATGATTTATTTTGAGGTGAAGAGAGGCTGGATTGAGGGCCAGCATTGTAACTGCCTTGCCTGGCACAGGGAAAGAGTGTCTTCCCCTCCCCACCACTCTCCGTTCTAGCCCCCAGAGTGGCCCCAGCCCACAGGCCTGTTAATTCTGCAAGGCCCGGTTTCAGTTTACACCTCTCTGAAACACCTCACTCGCCTGCAGACAAGTAGGCTGTCCAGAAGTGGTCTGGATTTTTCCCTCCCTGCTTCTTTTTTTTTTTTTTTTTTTTTTTCTGGCCTTACCTTAGTGATCTTCCCTTGTCACTGACATCTCAGCCCAGCTGTTTTTTTTCCTCTTGCATGGCTTATGCTGCAGGGTTGCTGCTTCCTCTCCTGTGCCACTGCTCTCCTCAGAGCTGGCTGTCCCATTTTTTTTTGACCCAAGACTTTGCAAGGCTGTGGCTCTTTTGCTTCCTAGCATAGGCTGCCTTCCTTCTACTGCTGCTCTAATTAGAAAAGCTGACCCAAATTAACCAAAGCTGGTTACTAATTTTTTCAGAAGCTGATACCACATTTTCCAGAATTTAGGTAATGCTACCCTTGGTACTGCACTGGGAGAGATGATGGGGTTTCAAAATCCAGGTTGTCTTAAATGTTGGTTATATTCAAGTAACTAAGGCAGTTCTTAGAGAGGCAGATCCAGAGCTTCAAATACTGGAGCTCAGACTTGAGTTCTGAAATGCTTTTGCAGGCTTTGAAATAAACATGGAAGTTTTCAAAGCCACTGAACTTCTGCAGCCCAGTATCCCCCCACCAAGACAACCAGATGATCTCCCTGAGGTTGTCTCAGAGGCCTTGCAATCCAGTTAAACATCTAGCTTTAGGTCACCATATCTTATGCATGAATATGAGTTTTGGGTAACTTCAAAACAGAGCTTATGTCATTAATCCTTGTTGCCTAATGGCTACACATGCTTGTTCAGAAGGGAGCCACCACCTTTAGGATTAGAAGTTTGTCTTCTACAGTGCATCATGGCCAATTTGATTTCAGCAGCTTTGTCAGTTAATAGGCATTTCCAGGGTAGCTCAGAGGCTGCTTCTGCTCCTGGAGCCCAGCATGCCCAGGGATTGCTCTGTTAAGCCCTCTGCTTTGCCTTACAGGATCTGGTGAGCCTCAAGATCCCAGAGCAGTTCCGCCATGCCATCTGGAAGGGTATCCTGGACCACCGGCAGCTCCATGACTTCTCTTCCCCTCCCCACCTCCTGCGCACTCCCAGTGGTGCCTCCACTGTCAGCGTGGGCTCCAGTGAAACCCGGGGGGAGCGGGTCATCGACGCGGTCCGCTTCACGCTCCGACAGACCATTTCCTTCCCACCCCGCGATGAGTGGAATGACTTCAACTTTGACATGGATGCCCGGCGCAACAAACAGCAGCGCATCAAGGAGGAAGGGGAGTGAGCCCCATGAACGCTCTTCCACCCTGCCTTGGCCACAAACTGCTCAGCCCTTCATTTGTCTTCCTTCTGCTTGGTACTGCACCCCTGGACAAAGGGCGGAGGGAACCTTCTTGCTCATTCATGCTAGGTTATGCCCTTGATGCTGTCTAGGTCATACTCCTGGACTGTGACCTCCAGCCCAGCTCTTGCAAGGGGAAGAGCTGAGTGAAGGGGGAAAGGCGGGTGGTATTTCACTGAAAGCCGTTTGTCTTCTCAAGAAGGCATTGTTCTTGTTTTGTGTTTTTCTTTGGGGAGAGGGCTTCTTTTCTTGACTTTTGAATCCTTATAAACCTGTGGGCATCCTGACCTGGAAACTTGTCTCTCTCATTCAGTGATCCCACTTTGAAAAGCAGGAAGGTTCAAATAATTTTTTAAAGAGAAATAAATAAAAAATACAAAACCCCAAAAAACGCTAAATCCCCCCCCCAAATCAACCCCAATCCCAAAATCAAATGCAAAAAAAAAAAAAAATCCAAAGCCACCAAACCCTGAACTGGCAGTTCATCTGGAAAATAAATGGGAATCGGTCTCCTGACCGTTGCACTTAAGCAGCCTCCAACAGCCTCTTCCTACAGAGCTGAGTGCTCTGTTCATGTGTAATATTCTCCAGCGGAGACAGCACATGCACTTTGCTGGGCATGCCAGCGCTTACAGCCACCTGCAATCTCTTCTTCCTTTTCTCTTGCCTTCTCTGGGAAAAACTAACCTATCATCTCTTCTTGAATTTACATTCATTTTTATGTCCTGGCTTGCTTTTTTTCAGGATATAAAGTCAAACACAGCCATGGGTCACTCTTGAATCCTGTCCCCCACCCAGCCTTTAGTCATTCCGTAAGACTACTGACGTTTTAAGCTAGAGAATTAAGCTTTGCCACATATGTAGCCTGGCTAGTTTAGCATAAGGATTTGCCTGTCTAGCCTCCAGTTGAACAGAGGACCAACTGAGAGCTGCACACTGATTTGTAGGGCTTCAGCTATGCTAAACCCAGACAACCTTTTATTTAGACCATCCTAGATGGGTTTCCTGCCAAGTAAAGTAGAACCATCTTTAGATATACCTGTGATAGGCTGGAGCCTGTTGTGGTTTGTTGCTGGTGACTATAGACTGAGTGATGAGCAACTAGAAGTGGAGAATAATAAAAAAAGAGCAAGAACCTTGGAACAAGGACCAGTTCCTGGTAATATGAGTGTTGCTACTGAAAAAATGTCATGTTTACATGAGAAATTGCTTTTTTCTCTGTTTTTTCTTTATTGGTTCTACAGCAGCTGTGCTCTGAGGCATTTCCTCTGACTGCCAGTGATGCTGTGGACAAGTAGCTGAACAGAATGAATGTTTCCACATTTATACTGGCCACAGTATGAGACTAACGTACACAAAACAATCCTAAACTGAGGAGCTTGGCTCAGCACAGCCACTTTCAAGATGGCTTGCTCTCTATAACAGTACACATGACTTTTTTTGGCTGGGGAGAGATGAGAAAAGCATCTTAAACGACTTGTCATCCTACCTTGCTACGGCCAATCTCGTTTCAATGCAGTGGCTGTTTTCTAGGCCCTGCTGTGTGCCACGTATTTCATTTAAGTCCAATATTGTTATCATCCTCCTCCATCTGTCTGTTGTGCCAGGTCTATGTTGCTTTCAAAGACTGCCTTTTGGTAACTGTGCAAGCCAGTTTTGAATAGCTTTAAATGGTAATGCAAGATGGCAACTCTGTAAAGTGTGTGTATATAACTTTTTTTTATGTGTAATTTGTTTCCTACAGCATCACATCCAAATTTTTATTTCTTCTGGGGCTACCGGGTCTGATGGAACCACAATAAACTGTTTTTTGTTTTTTTCTGATTTTTTTATTATTATTATTATTTTTTATGCAGAATGCTTACAGTATACCTTGTACCAAATGACTCATCACTGGACAAATAGATTTGTATTTTTCATACTGAGATTCCTGTGTGACTTTGCAGTTGAGGGGTGAGGGAGCAGGTACTAAAAACCTGTTTTATCATTTTATTTTGCAACACTTCAAAGAGCAGTGTCCTAGATTTCAAAGTATTTAACATTCTCAGTGTGAAAACTTACTATGTTGTTGATGTTTGTTTTTTTTCCTATATGCTACAAAGGGAGCTAATCATCCTGCTCTTGACTTGATGCAAGAATTGATTCAGCGGGGAAAGTGTTAGTGCGGGTACTTTGCAGAGGCCTGGAGGTGAATTAG
Organism: Chloroceryle amazona; assembly: GCA_027560015.1. Classification (NCBI taxonomy): domain Eukaryota; kingdom Metazoa; phylum Chordata; class Aves; order Coraciiformes; family Cerylidae; genus Chloroceryle; species Chloroceryle amazona. The sequence goes on from JANHFX010005096.1 coordinate 27,162, forward strand.
GCTGTGCCCTTCTCACCTGCAAGGTTTTGCATCTCCATTGTGTAATCCTTCTGAGCTTCTTCAGTATTGTACAAATATTGGTGTAAAAATACCGTCATTTTAGGAACTAGGAAGCTTCTGACTATAAAGGTTAATGCGGTTAATACTGTGCCCAGAATCTGGGTGCAGGAACTTCAGTATCTGCTTTTCAACTCAGCCGTGAGATGGAGCTTTTCTGCTGCATCACTAATGATTAAAATATATGCTGTGAAAACCTTCTTTCTACTGTATACCACTATGGACCCTACTACTGTATAACTGGAATCTTCATGTGTTTCAACTGCTGTAGCTTTTACCTTCCCCTGTAGAGCTGTGATTTATTTTTTGTTTTTGTTTTGTTTTGATACATCAGAACATATGGATTGAGCTGAGAATCTGCCAATGCTTGTAGCAATGACAGTGTTGCCTGCACCAAGACCTCTCTGTGTTTTGAAACACCTTGTTGTTGAAGTCAATTAAAATAAAAGCCAATGACACTGAAATCCCAAACATCTTTTTTTTTTTCTTGCCCGTGCGCCTTCTTGGGAATGAGCAGAAGTCTTTGCTGCTGCCTCCTCCTCTGAGCAGCTGGGCCTTAGTGTCACACTTGCCCACATGTGTGGTTTTCTCATCCCCAGGCCACTCATGATAAATCACATATCCATCTACCCTCTTTCTGGCACCTCAAATGGGTCAGCCCCTGTAACCCTATTGCTGAACTCTAAAATTTTCTGGCTTTCATGTCATTTACATGGTGCTTTTTTTGCCCTTTCATCACATTTTCTTTCTGCTTCTGATCAGGGCATGGGGACTTGTCCCATGTTCAGTGTCCTCAAATGCGATGGAGCTGTGACTGCTGCATGCCCTGGCCAGCAGGAGGGAACGTGTGCTTTGAGTAGGCAGCGTCAGTGCTGCCCTTTCTTACATCTGTGCTTCTGAAACAGCCTTGCACAGCTATCTCCACCATCCCTCTCAGAGCTTGGGGGGGTTTATCTTCCTTATTTATCTTAAAACAAAGGCTTTGTGCATCAACCCATGCATCCTCTCTCCTACCAAAGCAATTTCCTTTGCCTTTGCATTCCAATTCTTCCAAGGATTTGAAAGAAGAGAAGCTCAGAGCCAGTGGGTTGGCAGCCCTGATAGCGATGGAGTGGATCAACCAAGGGCTTTAGTCTGTCCAGGGACCACCATGGTAACAGTCCAGATCCATCAGTGATTTCTGTGTGGGGCCCTGTGTCTATCTCTTACAGTGCTTCTGCATTATGACTGGGGCAGGATGATTAGGAAGGGGGGGAGTTAAAAAAAAAAAAAAAATCCCAACCAAAACACAAATATCTTGGAAAAAGAAAAGGACGTGGCTTCCCTTGACAGTTTCATGTTTACCGTTAAGGTAGGGAATTTCTGCCTTATTTCTTTGATTCTGATCACTGTTTCTTTTCCCTTTTGCCAAATGAATCAGTTGTCTCTGGATATCGTATGCAGAGGCATCAGTCCCCTGGTTGCACCCTAGCAGTCAGGAGTTGCTAGAATGTGGTATTAAAAACTAGCATGTTGCCCTTAAAGAGAATTGCTACTGCAAGAACTTGCTGTTTCAGCTGATGGACTCTGCCTCTAGATGAGCAAATTGGTTCAGATAAAATTTGATTTCCATCAACCAGGTAGGCTTGAAATATGTTTGCTGATGGTTGCAATTGCTGTCTGCTGTGATCCACTGCCAGAGTAGGGAACTTGTGCATTTTGTGTGTTGCAGCAAGGGGTTTAGTGCTGAGGAATCCCAAGCTGGTGCTCTCCCTTTTGCCCTCCACCCGTACCCACTGGAATTTTGTCGCTGGGTATTGGGATGCTTCATATGCAGGCATGAAGTTTTTCAGGGCAGGGATCAGTCACAAGCTTCCAGCTGTGTTTTGCAAGCCTGGGTGAACCTCTGAAGACGTGCATGTCCTCCTATGCTGCTAGTTCTAAGTGTGCTGAAGCTAGCAGTCTCCTGGAATGAAACTTATCCGGACACAACAAAACTTGGCAAACATCCAAGTGGAGTCTGTGAAGGGTGCCTTGCTCATCACGTTCTTCCTGTCTTGTTTGGCTTAGCAGAAACCCCTTCCTTCCTGATGGTAAAGCGACTCCTGTGCTGTGGTGGGAGGATTGCAGGACCAGGCCTCCTGCTCTGCATCTCTGCGAGTTGGTTGTCAACAGCAAAACCATGTGAGTAGCCCAGCTGTAGCACCAAGAGGAAGCCTGGGCTGTTTGGCCTTCTGATTTATTTAGCAATAAAATGTGTATCTTACACCTTTTGTGTGAAGGTTAGTGAGGAGCTACATTACCTGTGTGGCCTTCTCTGTGGGGTGGCAGTGCACAGCCAGTACCTAGATGGGGAGTGTGGCCATCTTGGCAAAGGCTTTGCCTGTTCTGAGCCATCTCCAGGCAGGTTTGGCAAACAGCTTCACCTGTCTGCCAGGCTCAAGCTGGTGGTTTCTGGGTCCTGAGATGTTTTGACTCTCTGCGACCCGTGACAGCAATGAATCATCTTCCTGAGCATGTAGCAGAAGGTGGAGGCTGGAGTTTTGAAGTCTTATTGTTGATGTTTGGCTGTGAAGGTCAAAAAAAAAGCTGTAAGGAAGCTGAATTTTATGCTCTGTTGGCAAAGACAGGCTGCAGTTTTCTCCCAGCTTGTTTCCCTAAGATTAAGGAGACAAAATTTTGCTCAGAGGTAGGTGGCAGCCATCCTTTGCTACAGCTTTACTTTCCTGATCTGGACCACATGTTCCTTTTATGCTCAGCCTCTCCCAACTGTATGTATCATCTCTTCAACATAGGCCTTAACATCAGTGCTGTGCAACCAGGTGGCTTTAGTTTCGTGTGTCTTTCTCTTAGCAGGTGTCTTTTATCCAGTAAGGTGTTGGAGCCCCTCCACAGCCCCCTCCATCTGCCTGTGGATGTTGCAGAGCTGTCCCTCACAGCCATGCCTTGCAGCTAGGCAGCTGTGGCCTTGTGCTTCCTTGGCTCAAACCGGTCAAAGTTCTTTTTTGATGAGAGGGCAGGATTGGCTGTTTTTGTTAAAATGTGCTTTGACTTCCTTGTAAACAATCCTACAGTACCATAGGTTTTACTCTTCGGAAACATCAACTCTGCCTTCATGTAGCAAGGCATGCCTGAGACCACTGGTGAATAAAGGAAAGGCTGTGTGGGATGGGGAGAAGTAGATACAGGATTAAGGGTGGGACAGTACACTGCCCTTTGCATGCAGTGATAAGATGAGCACTGCAGCCGGTGGCTGTTTTGGCTGTGCCACTTCCCAGACGATGGGGATACAGGCTCCAACAGGAGGTGGGTGCCTTCTGGCATGCTCAGCAATTACTCACAGGCAGCTGGGCTGATACCAACCATTACAGCATGCAAGGGAGATGCTTACATTGTCTCTCACAACTGCCTAGGGTAGGAGATTAGGCTCCCTTCACCATCAGTGGCAAGAAAGCCCTTAGGGATCCATTCAGAGCATATTAGCTTCCCACTCTGAATCATGTCCTGGAAGACGTGGTCTCATTATTGCCTGCATCAAGGCCAAGGGAAGACTATGTTTGTTAATATTAAGGAGAATGGCTCTGTTGGTGCAATCAATCATCTCTGCCGTGTTCCTAAGGCTTGTGGCTGCACTGCGAGAGATACTCCCATGGCACAGTCACATGCAATCCAGGAGCAAGAACTGCAGGGCTCTGTGTGTGGCAAACTGGTGCAGGATCTAAACAGAAAAAGAGAAAAACAACAAAATAAATTAGCAGATGTGGGGAAGAGATGGTGTTTTTCCTCTTCTATTTTAACTGACATTTTACCTCCTGAAATGAGTGTCTAGAAGCAGACTTAAAAAAAAAAAAAAAAAAAAAGGAAGAGAAGAGAACAAATTCAGTTTGGTGTTAACATAAAATAAGGTTAAGAGGGAGATCTGGTTGCGCTGATCAGGAGCTTTGGAGTACATCATCTCTCACTCGCCTTGGTTCCTTGGTCAAGGGCATTTGTAACGCTGTCTTCATAAAAAAGCAATAAGTATAAGAATAAGACGGGCGGGGGTGATGCGCAGCCCCGCC
>JANHFX010005098.1:0-24916 GCA_027560015.1 Chloroceryle amazona
TTTTGTATATATTTGTACATATTCTATTTTATTATTATTAATCATTAAAGCTGTTCTAGTTTCCTTTTCTAATCACTGTCTCTCTCCCTTGTTCCTTTTCTCTTCCCTTTGGGGAGGGAGGGGGGTTAACAGAGAGAGTCTGTTAGGTCTTAGGGGCTGCCCTGACCCTAAACCACGACAAAAGCATAAGACTTTAGGAAGGAGCAGAGCAAATGCAATTTTAAAGGACTGAAGAAAGTGTCATAAATTTAAAAGGCTACAGATAATTCACCCAAACATAAAAGAACAATGCTGGAGAAACAGGAAGTAAGAATCCGAGCAGGACTAGGATGTTACTGGTTCTGTTTAACTGAGCATTAGGCCCATCCAACATTCTGCCATGTAAGCGACTAATGCTTGTTTCCTTCCCTAGATTCTGCTCTTTAGAATAGTCTATACCAGTCCCTTCTTATTTCATTTGGAAAAGCCGTCTGATCTTGCACTCATACAGTTGAAAGTTCATAAAAATTCAAAAAAGTAATCTTACAGCAAAAAGCAACATCACAACAGTGAAGCGCTGTGCCTCCATAGGCAGCAGCTGTAGGAATGGGGTCTTATTTTTGCTCTGATCAGCTCTTCAGCTGAGCATATTTCATACGCCTTTGGTCTCATCCTGTGCAATAGCCAAGAGGTAACAACTGCAAACTACAGAGAAGCTTCACATTAATTATGTAGTTACTTCATTAGTGATTAGAACATATATAACAGGAGGACATAAATACACACTGAAACAATTATAAATTATTCAGTTGAAACCACACTTGTCAAAATACCCTAGCAAATTATATTCACTTTCATATGTTTTTGAGCTTTGTATCTTATTTGTCAATAAATATTTGAATCTTTTGATTTCCTTAACTTGGTCTCATGTAGAAGAAAGAGAATACCCATGATCCTATTTTCTTTGGAGGAATTTTAGAGCAAAGCGTATCTTTGGTAACACTAAATAACTCATTGAGCTAAGCCTTATTTGTGAACTCATAAAACGGTATTAATTCTTGGGAGCATCTTTCCTTCCTGAAATTGCTGGTCCTATAGTTCTGATTAAAGTTGCTTTGAAAATATGGAGTGGGGAAAATGATTACCCAAGCTTTATTTGTGTTCCCTTTAAAAATATTGACCTACAGTTCAGTAATAACCAAAATGTTGCTTATATGTAAATACATAGAAAGTTTCTATCCTCTGATAATAAGTAAATGTCTAGGAACATCTGAAGCACAGGTTTAATTTCAACTGGAAATGAAGTTTTAAACAAGTTCTCATGCCTCACAGGGCAAGCACATTCCTGGGTTTTTGATGATAGTGTTTTCATTTCTGATCAGATTCCTCTATTTCTTGAAGTTGTGCTTAAGGGAAGGCCTGGTTAAAATGATGTTTCAGCAACCAAGTAAAAAAACCCTTTAGGAAGCAATGTTTCCATACTCAAAGCTAGCAGCAGAAATGGGAGCTTCTACTGTTCTCTTCTGCTTTAGGCTTGCTCTGGCTTTTCCTTCTAAGGATTAAGTATATCTGTGCTGCACAGTGCAGCAATATGTAAAGATTTCCAGGCTAATTCTTACCAAGTTATCATTGCTATCAAAGAGATAAGAGCTGTGTTAGCAGAACACTGCATGAAAGCCAAGTTCTCCTGCCAAGAAACTAAGCTTGCATGCCTTTACTTATTTAGTACTAGGTCAGGCATCACAGCCAGGTAGCACATTCTGGTGTGGAGATATGGCTGGTACTTCTCAGGGAAAGAGCACAGACCACTTCCCCGGGTGATTCACCAGGCAAGGCTGCCTGTTAGCAACACCTGCCCAGTGGCCCTCCGGCCTTTCCAAAGGACGTGGTTGTTCATGAGTGACACTGTGAGGCTAAGACACCTTTGCATCTTTGGCTCCTGACCAAACTCCTCCATGAGAGGAGAGGCAGGTGGGTAATAGTGGCTGACTGGGAACATCAGTCTGAGTATTGATTTGTTTCTTTCTCCAGCCTGAGCACAGCAGGATCCTGCCCCTTCTTTTGAAGGCAACTGGCTGTGCAGGGGCCCAAAGCAAAGCAGTGCGTATTAGATGCCGGTGGAAATGCCTGGGGAGGCTCTGCAGTCATTACAGCCGATGCTTTGCCCAGCACCAGGAGCAGTGTCATCGATTTTGCTCCATCCTCCTGTCAGCAAGCTGAGTCAAGACTCATCTCTTCTAAAAGCTGCATTAGAAAAATGTCAGCAGAAGATCAGCTGTGCCTCTACATATTGTTCAGAAAGCATGTGGGATTAGCTAGGCCTAATGCAGTAGGACAGTATATAATATTTCTCTTCAATTGCTGGAAATCTGTTGTTATGCCAGGCTTTGCCTGTCCTGAGAGAGAAGGGAGTATTGTGCCAAGTATCACTCACTGAGTGCAGCATTAGTGCTTAGCTTATTAGAACTGCAAGCAAATAAGAGAAGGCTAAATGAGCAATAGTGTGTATTTAACTATGTATGCGGTACAGTACAAACAGCACAGGGCCTGTGTGTTGGATGTACTCTCAATGAACTTAGTAATGAAGCTGTTTGCTGGGGAACACTCACTTTCCTTCAGCCAAATGACAAGAAATCCTTTTTGGCATTGTATGATTGTGATGCTGCAAGTTTTGCAGTGCAGAAATGAACTTGAAAAATCCAATTTAACACTGAGCAATAGCTTGCTAATCACAGACCATAACATTTATCTTAAGGTAAATCACTTTCCTCTAGACAACAGCAGTTAATGTTTAGACACAGAAGCATAGTGGGCAGTTCAAAAAGAGAGTAATGTCTTCATCCCTGCATCTCATAAATTCGTTGTCCAGAATGTACATAGCTCTGCTTAACCTTCACCAATGTCCTCTGCAGAACTCACTGCAAATGCTCCAGACATTTGCTTCTTAAAGGATGATCAAAAATATAATAAGATGAAAACTGTTGTGATTTATTCTTGTAGCTGTTTGTTGCAAGATTCTGACCCAGATTCAGCCCGCCTTAGGGCAGTTTTGCAGTGCACTCTGGGCAGAATGATCTTGAAAAGGGCAGAGCTGGCATTCTGTTTGTGGACTACACTCCAAGGTGTCTTAAGCAGCAAAGGTTAAACTCTGCTTGCTCTGTGGATCTTTTTTTAAAAGTAAAAAAAAAAAAAAGCTAAAGGAAAAAAAGAAAAAAAAAATCCGTCTGTAAAGAATATGCTAAAATCTGTGTTGAGATCATGTTTGGTAAACAGTGCATTAGCAAGAACTCAAAGTGATTCCTCCAATAAGTCTGAAATCAGACCTTACTGTTGGGGAAAAAAAAAAAAAAAAAGAAAAGCCATTCTAGCTACTACCCTTTGGATTTCTACTTTGGTACTGATGCTGAAAGTGTCAAGCTGGCACTCAGGATTCACTTTTACATACATGACCCCACTCTTACCTTCTGCTGAAATGCTCTTTAACGTAACAAGGATCTTGTTTCCTTTTTCCTGATATGGGCTTTTGTCATCTTAATTCTGCTGAGAAAAAGAAAGACTCAGGAAACACCATCATCTCCACTGGCTTTAGCTTATACCTGAAACTTACTGTTCTTCCTCCAGCCTGTCCTTTTTGCATTCTCCTTCCTCACACTCCATTTTAATTTCTCTGCTTCATTCTTCTCTATGTCCCTCTCCTTGAGCAGGTAAGACTGCACATCTCTGTGACACCTGGATTAAAAAGCTGTGCCTTAAAGGGGTTGAATGCTAATTCCAGCTCACAAGATACCATAGGCTATGGATTTAACCTAGCTGCAAGGGTGCAAGCCTCATTTGTACCTCCTGCACTTTCACGCTGCGTGTCCTCTATGTTTTGTCTTTGCAAAAACAAAGCTCATCACAACAACTCCCCAGGGAAAGATCATGCTGTCTATTACTCTTTACTAGAGACTCTTTTCAGATGTGCTTCAGCTGCTGGGATGATCACATAAGTGCATCAATAAGGATTCCTGTCTCATTGTTGCCAGACCAGACAAATTTATCTTGATACAGAGACAATCAAGTTTGCTTTCCCTCTGTGTGTCTTACACATAGACGCATACCCACATATAGCTTCCTACCTGTTCTTTTCATCTCTCTAGTCCTGATTCTCACACTAGCAGGCTATAGCATGACAGAAAGAAGTTTCCATTCCTGTATGATTAGGTTTGTCCAGGGACATCCCACATCATGAGAGCCAAGATTCAAAGCATCCCCCACAACCTGCCATTTGTGGATGATAAGGCACACTGCATTGGGAATCTCAGCAGGGGTTGTATTCTCCTACCAGTAATGAACCTGGTCTTTGGTGTTTGGCCTAAACTGTCCATCTGTCCTAGGACTGAGCAGTTGGTAGCTGGACTCAGCATTGCAAACTACATTTAACTATTTACTGTCACTCGGAGAGATGACTGTGCTAGCCCTGCTCAAGCACCTGGCCTGTTTCACCACCAAAATTAGCCCAGTGCTTGCCACACAAATACCTTTCACTTAGAGGCTATTATATAGGTATATAAGAACACTGTTAGGACTCTTCTGCACATATCTGTTAGAGGAGGCCAGCACAGCTGATTTGCAGAGCCTGGGGCCTAATTCTTCAACATGAGTGAAGTTGAGATGGAAATGTCTCCCCACACTTCAGCTCATGCAGAAGTCAGAATGGAGAAAACATTTGCTGTAACTGATAGCAGAAGTAGACTACAGACAATCTCAAACTACAGGTAAGTGCCTGTTACAAGATTAGGTAAGCGTGTCAAAAGAATGATGCAGTCTGTATGGTTTCTATCAGTGTCACAGTTTTTGCTTTCCTTGATAGGAAATAAATGTTTTTGTATCTTCCTCAAAGGGAGATTCTAAAACAAGAGTGAAACAAGTGTGCAAGTGTCAGGAATAATCCACATACTAGCCTTGCTGTCAGTGTCTTTGGAAGCTGAGATGGGAATGACATTTTCCTCCTTTAATTATGTCAATTTTAATTTTCTGGCTGTTCGTAAGGAAGCCACTAGCCTGGAACAGCTGCTGGGGCTGTGCAAAATTAACCTGAGCCATGTCCAGGCTCTAGCAGACGGGTGCTGCTCTGCACTAGCTGACACATTCAGTGCTGACATCCCATCTTGAAGCTGAGTGCAGAAGGCTGAAAGCTGGATATGCCCTAGAGATCAGTATGTCCTGACTTCCTCTGGGTTTATCTTCTTAGGCTTCACAGAGATAGATTTGCGGGGGGAAATCAGGAGGAATGTAATTCTCCTCATCTGTAAGTACCATAGCACATTTTGTATTAGGAGATGGGGAAGTCGCCATGGAAGGCACCACTTCCTCCCCCAAAGCACCATCGCGACTACTTTGTAACTAACCCTGAGCTATGGACGCATAGGTGAGATACCTTTGGAAAACCCTACCTACCTCCTGCTCTCCACTTTTCACTGTAAAGAACATAATACAATTTCTTGAATTAAGGCAAATCTGCCCCAGATGACAATTTTTACCCCAGCTAAACCGCAAGGTGATTCCTGTGTTACCAAAGATGGTTTACCGTGGGAGCATCAGCTTGTGTGCTGATGAAGGTCTAGGGCAGCTGCCTCTGGGCTTTTGCTGGGAAATTTTTATCGCATATTTGGTTAGTGCTTTTGCTCTGTTTTTACCTGTTCTCTGAACGATGTTATGCAGTCTCCAGTGCTCCCAACACAGTGCTTGGCTGCAGTTTGCCCAAGACTCATTCCATCCTGTCACTCTGAATGCTCGTATTTCAAATTAGGGCTGTGTTTCATGGGGAAAATCAGCAACATTATGGTGAGTCAAGAAGTACAAAGTCTGTTGGCATAACATAAAAAGGGAGATACCCGCATGTTGAAGGTTTCATCCTACAAAATACCTTTGAATCAATTCAGATCACTCTTTCACCAAAGACTTAATCCTCAGGGATTAAGGACCATTTAGTCACATTAGGACCACTTTAATCCTAAATGAGGACACTGTTTTGGGGCTCTAATGCATGTTGTTTTCCAATGCTGTGATGAATTGGCTTAATTTACTGAGTGTCCCCTTGCAGACAAGCCCTAAATCTCCTTTGTTTTGCACTCTTGCAGTGTACTACAGCAGAGGACTGCTGCATCACACCTGCTACCTCACATGGACCCAATCCTCTTTTCTCCTCTAAGTCACTGACTCATCCCTTTTGTCAACTCTTGACTCTTTTTGCAAAGTTTTGTATGCTGCAAGCTATATAAACAAACAAATTGCATTCAACTGTATTAGTAAGCAGCCTGGAGGGGGTTTGTTGGTCTGTTGTTTTTTTTTTTTCTATACAGTGCCAGAAACCAATTTTCCCAAAACTTTAAACTTTCTGAAATACTCGACTCACATTCCTGACTTACCAGGTTTACTTCATGGTCATGTTTTATGCCTTCATTCACTGTGACTTTTTTTTCCCAAAAAAATTATTTATGTGATGCTACAATTAGCAAATTTCACGTAGAAATAACAAGTCCATCTACTCTCCCACTATAATTATAGAGAAATGTAACACATTTGAAAATAAATATGACAGGCATGAGGTGGTTTTGTGGAACAATACAGAATAAGTGGGTGGACAGGAATGTGGAAGTAGAGGCAGGATTCTGAGTAGTAAAAACTGGCTCATCTCCACAAGCTTGCTAGAACTACAATAGCTTGAACTCTTGCATTTGGCAATGAGCTATAAAGTGATAAAAATACATAATATAAGGAGAAGCGTGTCCTTCTAAGCTGTTCTTTCAGTGGAGTTCTGCGGGCAGCAGGTCAGCTTCAGAAACAATCAATCTAAAGTAAATTCTTGGCTGTAGCTCATGGAGTCACAGCAGGGGAACTGTGCAGAATAGGGGGTGTGGTCTCTATATAGCTAGAATGACTCGAAATATACAGAGGGTAAATGAAGAGATTTCTCCATATTGTTGTGATCTGAATGACCAGGAAATACAGTGTCTCAGACCAGCACTTTACGATTTACAATTCTATGCCATTGAGCAATGGAAACATAGGAATAATATTAAATGTTTCCTTTGTTTTTTGTTTTTTTCCCTTCCTGCTAGCATGGCTGCTTATTTTCCCAGGTTAAATTCTGGACTACTGTTCTAAAAAATGCCAACACATCTTTAAAAAAATCAGGATACAGGTTCCAAATTCAAAGTACTGTTGGAAGTTATAATCCTATCTTGCTAGTCATCCCTAAATTCATATCACGAGTCTCCTACACTACAGCTTCTGTTTAGTTTCCCACAGGCAGATTTCTAGTTTATGTGAATTGGTTGGGCTCTCTCATCATCTTCCAGGAGATCATGGACAGTGCTTAATGAAGAATTAGGCACCTAAAATCTGCTTCAGCCATCATATTGTTAGCACTAAGAGTAGAAAAACAGATCTCCGTGGTCCAGCTTCCTAGTGTAGTATCTATGGACAGAAATGAATCTTGAAACAATACCTTACCTACTTGTTTGTAGCTGTTTAAGGAAGTCATGTCATTAAATCCAGTTATTCATATCAATCTTTACTTGAGAATGCCGTTCATTGTCTCAATTTTTCTATAACTTAGAGGATTTTATGACATCTTAGAAAGATCCCACCATAGCTGTGCTATATTTATTAATCAGGAGTCTGATAAGATGTGGCCTTTTCTCCTTATGACTCTCCAAATATATTCTTCCGCTCATTTGCTGCTTCTGGCTGACAGCAGATCTTCAGATGGCTTAATATAGCATGTAAATATAATGAATTTGCAAAATATAGAGCATCAAAGAAGAGAATTATGTTGTGCTGTGTCATCCCTCATTTCTCAGGCTAATATAAAATATCATATGCTTCTGTTATTGAATTGGAAACAAGTTGTTGCTTTTCTTTAAATTTAGGTTATGGTAAAAGGCTAAGAGTACTCCCACATACTCACATGGGAAATATTATAAATATGAATCATCTCCATTGCATTTTCTTCCTCCCTGATTTTAGCAGTAGGGCTGGTGATCTCTCCCAGCAATGAGATTATGAGTGCTATTGAATTCCTTGATGTACATCTGATCGCTGGGATTGGGACCAGTACTTTTTTTTCACAGTTGCCAGCTGACTTGCACACTTATATTATTCCTATCCTGAAATCAGCAGGGCAAAAGTTTTCATGCAGAGCTCTACTGAGCGGTTAGCATAAGGGCGATTATTAGGATAATGTTGGGAATCAAGACTCATTTTTCATTTACTATTGAATGAAGCATCCTGACAAGATTATTTTGTGTAGCTAACTCAGGTTCCCTACAATAAATGATCCAATGGTCACCTGTGTTTGCACTGATAACACGGAGGTAGACCACAGGAATACCAGAGGCCCAGAATTTGTTCAAAATTGTTCATATTGTTGAGATGTCTGTGGCCTTTCAGATGACATCTGCATCTCAGGGGAGGCTGGGTAGGGAAGAGGCAGAATTAAGAGTCTGAGAACTTGCACAGTGCCTCCCCCCTCAGATGCAATGGGCCTTCTGGGCTCAGTGCCCAGGGAGAGATGCCAGTGACTACCATCGTCACTCATCTGCAGACAGAAGGACATGAGTAATGCTTTGGATGTCACCCCACACTTCTCCTGCTGTGGAGTGGTGGTGCTGCTGCAGCAAAGCCATGATTACAGAATCATAGAATAACAGAATCACAGAGTTGTAGGGGTTGGAAGGGACCTCTGGAGATCATCTAATCCAATCCCCCTGACAGAGCATGGTCACCTAGATCAGGTTGCACAGAAACATGTCCAGGTGAGTTGGAAAGTCTTCAGAGAAGGAGACTTCACAACCTCTCTGGGCAGCCTGTTCCAGGGCTCTGTCACCCTCACAGTAAAGAAGTTTTCCCTTATGTTGAGGTCGAACTCCATGTGTTCCAGTTTGTGCCCATTGCCCTTTGTCCTATCACTTGGCACCAGTGAAAAGAGACTGGCCCCATCCTCTTGACATCCATCCTTTAGATATTTATAAGCATTGGTAAGATCCCCTCTCAGTCTTCCCTTCTCCAGGCTACACAGCCCCAGGTCTCTCAGCCTTTCCTCATAAGAGAGATGTTCCAGTCCCCTAATTATCTTTGTAGCCCTCTGTTGGACTCTCTCCAGTAATTCCCTGTCCCTCTTAAACTGAGGAGCCCAGAACTGAACACAATACTCCAAATGTGGCCTCAGTAGGGCAGAGTAGAGGGGGAGGATAACCTCCCTTTACCCGATGGTCACAATCATCTTAATGCATGCAATGATACCATTGGCCTTCTTAGCCACAAGAGCACATTTGCTGTCCCATGGATAGCTTACTGTCCACCAGGACTCCCAGGTCCTTCTCCATGGAGCTACTTCCCAGTAGGTCAGCCCCTAACAATCCCCACCTGGAATCCAGTGTGGCAGTGGGAATGCTGTCCCACTCACATTTTACATCTCAGAAAAACCTCCAAGCAAAAGTGACACTTTGGCATTGACTAAGAAGAAATACAGAGTTGAACTTGAGCTTTTTTCCCTAGATTTTTGGTGGGTTTTTTTCTGTTATTTGGAGTGTCATGGACCTCCAACCCTTCCCCAGGTACTCATTTCAGTAGGTTCTCACTCTCCAGTGAATAAGGATGCTAAGCGTGCACACTCTTCTTAGTGGGTTATTTTTCTGAGAGAGAGAAAGGCAGAAAAAGCAGGTTTGTTTGGTTTTTCACTTTTGTGTCTTAAGGAAATAAAATCTTTTTCAAAGAGTTTTAAACATGTTGTCCAATTTCATCAAAAGAGATGGCTGGACAGAGATCTGAGAGGCACGAAGATCTGACAGGTGACTGGATGGGGGCAAAAAAGATGGAGCAGCAAGGGTAACTCATCTGAAGTTTCCCTGACTGCAACTAGTTAACCAGTGACTGTGCCTGTAGCTCTTCTTACCCTGTGTTTGCTCATGCTCAGCAGAAAGCCTGAAGGCTGTAAACAAGGGACATAAGTAGATCTTTGGATGTTGTATGAACAGATCAAGAAACTGTAAGAAGAGCTTGAAGGGGAGGAGGACTTAGGAGAGACAAAGACAGGGGACATGATGATGGCAGTGCCACAAGAAACATAGGTGAGAGTTGGATTACATAAATGGATTAGTGCTCAGGACACAGAAAATACATTTATAAGACATCAGTATTAATTTGCTTTACTGCTGACAGAATAAGTTATTTCCCTCTTTAATCCTAATTGCCATAGCTTTGATTTTGTATCAGCTCCATCATCAGCAATGACTAGAGAGGCAGACGCAAACTTTCACAGCTGCTTGAAATTTTAGGATGGTAAAAAATAGTGTTTCTTAGACAGGGAACAGCTCCTGATAACCGCAGTAAGAGAGTGGAAGAGTCACAGATCTAAGTGCACATGTGTCAGGAGTGGTTCTCTCTGTCAGTGCAGTGATCTGTACAAATTAGAGGCAGAAGTCACTACAGGGCCAGATCCTGTAAGTAGAACTTACCCAAAGTGTAGCGTTTAACACCTTCTCCTACGCTTGGCTTTCTGATGTGCTCGGTGTGGGTGTACTGCAAACATGAATAGGCCTTATCAAGCTGTGACCTTGAAAGAGCTGCTGTTATGCAAGAAACAAGACTCTACAGTACTTGTGTAAAAGTCACTAGCAGCTCACCATAGAGTTATTTACCACTTCTTCAGTGAATAGGCATTCTTTCACTTGTTGGCATGCCTAGTTCAGAGTTTGTACCAACCAGACTCTAAGTCTGCTCTGTTACCTACTTCCAAGAATAGCATTTGCAATAAATCCAATCACTGTTCCCTTTGTCAAGGTAACTCTGTCACCTTTTTAAATTTCAGTGTTAAGTTCTTATACAACTGCAGCTTTACGAAGTTCTAAGGCAAATAGCAACAGCAATAATATTTCTGTGGACCTCCAAAAAAGTGGTGGGATACAACACAGTGAAAAGACTTGGAATAATTACCCCCAGACTTCCAGAATCCATGTTACTCATCATGTATGTCATCTGATGCAAAGTACTGTGGACCTTTAAGAGGACCTGAAAAAGGAAGCATTGTGCTTCTTTAGGGAACAAATGGTATCTGGAAATCCTGGCTTCAGAGAGCAAACCAGACGCTTGGCACAACTGCTATTTCACCAAGCTGAAGGATGCTTCAACAATATTCTTTGTAGACAGACAATGAACACAGTCTGCAAAAATGGCCCAAAGCAACAACAAAAAAGTGCACAAGTTTACTCTGCAGAAAATAAGAAAGCCATATTTTATTATTGTCCTAATATAAGATTGTGAAGATCTAGCAGTAAAAAGTGTAATGGAAATGACCTGCCAAACTAGTAACACTCTTCTTTTCCTTCTAAGAGTTACACCACAGCCAGAATGCTTGCTACTTAGTCTTGCTCCCCACACGAGTAAGTTTCAGGAACTCTCTGAGAAGATGTTTGCAGCTTTTATGGTTACATTGTTGGCACGTTGTCAGAAGAAAATGCTTCCCTTGAGCTGCTGCAGGGTATTGTGCTGCCAAAGAAAGTGGGTCTTAGTAACAGAGGAAACAGATCTCTGATTTTCCTCAGCTCTGATTACAAGATTTTGTTGAAAACAGTGACAAAGGCTGTTTCCACATGTACAGCTTAATATGCTCATGAAACACATACCTGACCATCAGAAAGAGTTGTCAAGACTCAGTTGTGAAGACGGAGGAGAAAGGAGAAGCAGATTTCTAATGCTAGTGCTTATTGCCTAGACGAGCTTAATGCACAGTAAGATGTAAGTCGTCATTGCAAATCCTCAGTGCTTCAGTTCACACCATGAAAAGACTTGGGCTTGGTCACTCAAAGCTATATCACTGTTAGATGTGGGCAATTTGATTGAAAAATAAGTATTACTATGACTGAGTTACACATTAAACAACTTTACTGCATTGTAAATCCATTCTATTCCTGATAAATTGTTTTTAATTGCACATATTCTAACAGTTTGCAGACTTCAAAATATTATGAGATTCTGTATTAGCTCTTTTTATGACATCTAGAAAAAGCCCTTCCCATGCACAAATATTTAGAATACCAGCAGGTTTTTGAACCAGACCAGTGTTTACTTTTTATACCACATTACTACGGTTCAGGTGCCTACTTTCAAGGTTAAGTATGTCAGTGTTCCTCTCCCAATGAAAGGGGTGCTTTGGAGTGTTTTTGTATCAGCTGAGAAATCTTTGGGTCAAAACAGTACTGATATGACAATGTTCTTTCTAATATTTTGTATCACAACAGAAAAGAAATGTAAAAAAGTCACACAAGCCGTAGCTCAGGAAATTCAGGCTACTTCAAAAATGGCAGTGTTGTGGGCAAGACAGAGTAAATGACTGCCCACAGTGGGTATGGGAACTGGGCTTTACTTATCAACTAACAAGATTAGAACTTTTACCCCTCTTAATTATTTCAGTCAATAACTCGATCCCCTCACCACCCCAGTGTTACATTCAGTAGGTCTCAACTTCCCTTCCCAGCAGGGACATTCCTGTGCATCTAGAAAGTTGTGTCAGTTCATGCTGTGTTGCTGCTTGCAGATATCAGTCTCAGATACTAGTGGCCAAGGTCCCTGGGCATCCCTCCAGCATTCACCTCTGGTCTCCAGGATTGTCTCCCACTTCCAGCATCTTTCCTCTAGCCAATATCTTCACCTATACAGGTCACCTTCTTTTTCTTGAGACCATTTCTTTTTGAGAACCCTTAATTTCACCACAAACTCTCCTTTCTAGAATTCCAGGACCCCATTTTTCCCAGTCTGAACAGACAGTGTTCAGAAACACAATGCATACAATCAGCCTCCTAACTGGTGGTACTGTCTTACGTCTCTTCATTAATTGCAGGAATCAGGATGTGCCACTTCTGTGTAGACCAAGTGTTACCCAAATTTACTACAAGCTAAGTGCCCATTGCAGTTAGTAACTAGCAGGCTTCTGCCTTATAGTTTAGAAGTTGATCTTCACACATTCATCTCCACACACATACACCCAACCATCTGTCTGCTCGCTTATATTTCACAATTTAAGACTTTTTTTTTTTTCCGCCTAGGACAGAAGCTTTCCACATTCCACACCCACTGCATTAGCTGGGCCTGGGATTAAAGGGCTTGTGGTGAATGCTTGAGGATAACTAGATCTTAAAGTATGTCTAGCTGGAGAAACACTGTTGAATTTTAACCTGAGCCCTACCAGAAAAATAAAAGAATGTAGATGAGAATAACTTGGTTATTTCTATCTTCCCCAGCAGAGTCCACAAAGGCCATCCTTGGGTTAATAAACCAGATTCAGGAGTACAGTCCTGTCCAGATGGTTGTGAAAGAGTTGTTTGGATAAGCCAGACAAGACAATAACAACAATAATAAAAAACACTGGTGAAATTTGGCATCAGCACATACAAAGAGAGTTAACAGTAGTCAATTCAGCAGTACAAGGTTCTCTGGTACTTGAGCTCAACCCAGTAAGTCATAGAGCCTATCTCCATGAGAACATGGGTATGTTGCTTCCAAATTCAAGATGGCTCATGTGGAGCCTATGTGGCTGTCTCTGCACTGAGAGCAGTTACTGTGACACTTAGCTCATTCTCCCCCAGCTGACCAGGAGGAAACTGCCATTGTTTGAGTTTGGACGGGTTAATACCAACTAAAACCCACTTGCCTGTATTTCATACTAGCTAAAAAAAATAAGAATTATTGGATCTGGTGGCTCGGGTGGCAGTGTTTTACCACGTCTGCTCGATATTTGCAGTGCTTTGAGACAGCTTTTATTAGAGACTCTTTTGCTTTTTTCTTCCTTTGTTAATTTCCATTTACAAAGTTATTTCAGCTGGATCAGATAACTAGGCTTTGCTTAAGGTGGCTGAAAATTACTTAAGTCTATTCACTGTGAAAAGAGCCCCCAGAGTGTTGGGCATTTACAGCAGAAAACTACTTCTAGTGTCTTTTCTTAAGAAAACAATGCCTACTCAGCCAAGCTGTTTGTTCACCTATCACCAACTATCAATTTAGTTCTAATAACTAAGAACCTGCAGACTGATTTCAGTCAAATGTGGCAAATTCACAAAGTTCCTACAAATCATGTAAAAAATCTGTGGTTAGATAGAAAAAGCCTATTATTTCTTTCATGATGCAGGGAGAGAAGGCAGAATTCAGACATTGTTCTTTTGGGTGAGAACAAGCTGCCCATTAGTCTGTGCTACTAATTGACCAGGTGCAGAGCTCTGTTTGAGCTGCAGCACATCTGTCCTCTTCTGCGTCTGATAATTAGAGGACCTGGAGTGAGGTGACACTATTGTAGGAGAGCTTAGGGACATGTAGGTAAACTGGAAAAGATGAGGGAACAGCTGGAATTATTGAGTGGAGCTTTGCAGGAAACATGTAGAGAAACCAGACTGTAGGAGATCAGACTTCATTAGTTCTGCTACCCATGAAGTACTATCTTCTCTTTTCCTCGGCATTTTCTTACCCTGATTTTATTTATTTAATTTTTAAATTGTTGCATTTATATTCAGAAATCTCACCTGAATGACTCATATCTTTTCAGATGGCAGTTTGAAGATGTCATTACCGTTCAGCCTACATTTGCTGGATAAAAGTGACAGACACCTTTCTGGGCATCACCTGCCTGAGCTACTTTGAGAGCACAGAAGCCCAAGCAGCAAGCACACTCCTTTTTTCCATGCACACATTATCTGTGTCACTTTTCTTCTTTTGGGAGGGAATACTGAATACACACCTCACATTGACACTGGGTAACTTTTATGATGACAGTCATGATTTGTGAAAGTGTCAGCTAGTTAAGCCTGGATCATTTTAAGCGTGAGTTTTCAAGAATTGAAAGCAAAGAGGTTTTTAGTAGGTACCTGCTAAACAAGGTGCTTTTCAAATTCAAGTTATTCTCAATCTCAAATACATACAGAAGTGACAGGATGGCCACCTAAGGAGGTGAGAGGGGGCGGGGAAGAGAAAAATAAGAGGGAAAACAGTAGAAGGAATGTTTGCATCTGCAGTTATGATAGGCATAAGTCTGGTGAAGGAATGAAGGAGAAAAGAGGCAGATGAAACAAAGGAGTGGGAATGCAAAAAGCTGCACAAAAAATCAATGTGGGATGTCTTTGAAAAATGCGTTTAAGTTTCAAACCTTCTCTGTAGCAGCCTTTTGTTAATGGACAGAGTGAAGACCAGAACACTGCATGGTATCATATTGTTTTGTCTATTATCTTTCATTTTTTTCTTACAGATGTTAATACTTGGCTGACTTTTTGACATCTGCTGAGCACTTGACAGATGTCTGGGGTGAGCTGTCAACATGCACTTGCATCCTGAGCACCACAAATTGATTTGACAGCTAAACTGGACAATTTAAATGAAAATTGGTTACAATCAAGACTGAAGTCTATATTCTCCTTGGCAAAATAAAACTGTGAAAAACACTGGTTCATTTGACACAAATATCCCATTCAGCCTCAGAGAAAGCCTTTCACAGAAGTAGAGGAAAATATATCCTAAGCCTCCAACATTACTGTTCCTGCTTCTTCAGTGAGTACTTATCCATGATGTGGGAGCCCTCACGACCTGCCTAGGGCATTTTATGGGATAACTTATAGGAATTGAGTTTATTTTGGTGTACAATTAATTAAACAGGTAGAGGCATTAAAGCACTGTGTCTTTTGGGGAATAGTTTATTCACTGTTAAAGTCAGGGATTCATTCTCTTTTTTTCTCAGAGTAAATGAAACCCCTCAACCCACACCCTTTGGCACAGCTTGTGCTGTGGTAGATCTGGAATCTCTCCATAAGGTACGCACCTCAGTCACAGCAGAGAAAGGGGAACTGGTTCTCCTGCATATTTACCAAGTGCTCCAGTCACTACTTCACTTTTTTGAATCTAGCCCTCAAACAGTTATGGGCCCTTTCTTGATGAAGCTATTTGGCAAAGTCAGTTCAGATTTGCAAACGGTCTTGAGATGACAGCAATCACACTGGTAGTATTGCTGGTGGTTTTTGAATGGTCTTCTTGCCAGTTCTACTTCAAGCCATCCTTGGAGGTTACAGTGCATTCAGAGCCCAGTGCATACAAGTCTGATGCAGTCTGTGTTCCTTTCAACAAGCCTTATCTTGAACTTTCTCTGTTGGAATTTCATTTACAATTATATTGCTTCTGAATGTTTACAGTAGCTTTATTAAATCCATCTGGTGTTCTTCATAATCCTCCCAAACTGTGCCAAACCCAAATAATTTGTATCACAGGCAAATTTTACTACCAGACCATTCATCCTCCCAGACTCTGTATACAGAGCACTGGCTCCAGGCAGGGTCCTTGGGGCATCCTGCTATTAAGCTTTCTCCATTTTAAGAAGTAGTAATTTATTCTAGCTCCTCGTAGTCTCTCTCTCAGCTAGTTTTTAATTATTGACAGAACTTTACCTTTCACCTCTGATTCTCAAGTTCCTTTACAGTCTCTCTGAAAAAGACTTTATTGACAGTGTTTCAAGGCTCGGAATTAATCGCATCCTTTCATCCTTCATTAGCCATTATTTTAAGATTGAAATAGTGTTTATGTCTTAGAAAAGAAATGCTTTTCCCATCATTAAAAAGTGACTTTATTTTGATTTACCAAAGCCAGTGCATGGGAGGCCTATTTGCTTACTTTTCTCCCTCTATTGTTATGACTGTTGTCTTCCAGACTGTAATAGTCCCTTAGCTGTCTCAGAAATGCACCTTTAATTCTATGCCTTGACACTGAACTAAAACTCCATAACCTATATGATTCCAAAAATCAACACAAGTTCCACTTGATAAAGTGGACTACTGTATTAATACTGTATTTTTCATTTTCTCCTTGCAAAGCAAATGTTTGCCATAACATATTACTCTTTGAGGTCAGATAAACAGCCCATTTAATTCAAAGTGCATTTTTCATTTTGTGGGATTGGTTTTCCTCACTTCAGCTGCTTCTTATTTTAGTTCTCACTAAACATTCTTAGATCAACTGCTCCCAGTTATGTAATGTGATTTAATTTTGTATTTTCAAAGAAGTCTCCAGGAGTCTTTCGCCTTCATTACTTCTAAAACCAAGATAAAACCCTGAATTCCCCACAGGTAGTTATTTCCATTATACTAAGTAGTGTGATAATGAATGTACAGAAACAACTCTGTGTCTCTGCCAAATATTTTTCTTCTTCAGTTCTGAATGAAGGATTTTCCCTTTTTAAAGACTTTAAAATATACTCATTCACTCTTGATTCCTACAGATGTGCACGGACCAATGACCTCAACATTTTTGCTAGAGCATTTGCTATAGCAGTTCTGGGTTGGTTTGCTTATTTTCATTTAAAAAAATAAAATAGCATCTTATTAAAATAAAAATCTTAACAGTTGATAAATCCATGTCTCTTTGTATTCAAAAGGAGATATTAAAAGTGGCTGGCTTTAAAACCTTGTACTGATATCCCTTTTCCCCATCTCTTCTGGAGGCAGGAAAGTGGAAAGGCAGCTACACATCTCTGTCATGTTTGAGGGCACGAGTAGTTGTATTTGTGCCAAATGACTATTTGCCTGATCAGCAGCCGACGAGGTTGAGGTGACCATGATGAACTGGCTATACATGAGCTGCAGGTTAGCAAACTTCCTTTTATGCCTTTTGCTAGTGACCTCTATATTTGTGTTTGCCCAAGGCAGCTTGTATGGGAGGCTTGCTTTTCCTCTATTCTATTTTGTCAGTCAGTTGTGTCAGACTGTAGCACTAATACCATAAATTCTTCTCTTTCTTAGCAATCACTTTTGAGTTCAATTGAAGGTTTCCCTTGCTTCATCATTGTTAAACCTTACTTAACAACAGAGACTCATTCCTCATCAGCAAACCCTTAGAAAAACAGCACCGATGAAAGGATGTTTTGAGCAAGAGACTCGGTAGCTTGTCTTGTCTCAGTTACCACAGAGTAATCGTGAGGGGAGTTTGTTGTCCTCCCAACAGCTGCTTGCATTCTCATCAATGGCTTGAGATGCAAAAAAAATCTCAGCCACACAACATTTTGATCCATTAGGTAAGGCATCTGATGCAAAGCTCGTTGAACTTGAGGGATGATTTTTCCATTGAGTTCAACAGCTCTAGAGCTGGTCTGATGAAGCTGCCTGGAACTGTAATGCTGCTTCAAATAAAGGTGAAGGTTTTATTTCTTGGACAGCCCTTCTGCCTGGAACGATACTAGCCTCTGGAAAAAAAGAAAAAAAAAAAAAAGCAGCAAATGTCTGGACTTACTGACTTGTTTTGTTGAGTCAGGATTGTAATGTCTGGGAAGAAATATTTTTCTTTTAAATAAGGTCTGCTGGCAGCATTGCAAATGGGAAGTAAGCCATACTAGTATGCTTCTGAATTGTTTTAAAACTCAGGCCATGACACTAATGGCTGTGGTACAGAAAGAGGAGAGGCTACTACTGTACATCAGCAGAACTCAACTCACCCACTACGACTTGGCATCCAGACTGAACAGTTTTCCAATTGGAAATCTCTTGATGCAATGCAAGCAGTTATCTCACAGTAGCAACAGGCAGGCTTTCTGCTCTCTTCTAGTGAAATTCTTACCTAAGTTCATATACTGAAGACCTACAGCAGTGGATAGGTCTGGTGCATTAGCTTTTTACTGAGGCATGGGGTCCACGGGTGCAAAGTACCTACAAGCACAAGCTGTAATTATACCCAGTCTGAGAACTGGGAGAGTGTCTGATCACTAGAGCAGGAAGGCTCTGTAACAGCTCTTTGGCTGGAGGCTAGCAGCCTAACCTTCAGATGAGTGTGAGGAGAGTTGATTCTCTGCTCTTTCATTCTGATGCCAGTCAGGAATAACTGTTTGCTAACAAGTTTAATGTCTGTAGCTGGACTTGCACACATTGTCGACATCATGCTTGTTACTGCCATCACTGACCCTTCACATCCACTCAAATGAAGCACTAGCAACTTGAAGGAGTTCACACAATGGAAAACTTTGCTCATGCTGGCAGGAAATGCACCTTGTATGTACAATTTACAAGGTTTGAATGATACAATTTATTTTTACTTTGAAATGAAATGCAAAGACATCTATCTCATGGCCTTCCAGAAAATGCCTTCCAGATACAAATTCAGTGCCTTATCTTACTTTTTGCTTTCATGGTCGCAAAAGAATGAAATAACTTTACATCAGCTGGTTTTCTACATTAATGTTTCCACAGTTTTTCCTATTGAGTGTATTCAAAGGAAAAGAATAGCAAAGCTAGCCCTATTAAGAGAAATCTGAATCTTACTCTCATTGCAGAAAACATGACTATCTTCAAAGATTAAAGAACCTGTGTGCAGTTCCTCTGACCAAAGGAGAGCAGGGACCTAACCTCTGGACTTGAAATGCTCCACTATCGCTGTGTGCAGTAGTTATGGAGAAAGAATAACACAGGAGGTGTGCCAAGGCCTCACACAGAGACCAGTGAAGTAAGTAGACTTTACTTGCAATGGACAATATATTAAGTCTTCTATCTGCAACTATGTAATACTTTAGATAAAAGCAAATGACCCATGGGTGAGAAGGGTCTCTGCTAAACCTTTGTACCTCACAGAAGGTTTCTGCCTCTCCTGCTCCAGAAAGAACCCCTCACTTGCAATAACCAGGCTTGCATCACTAGGGAGGGATAATCTGTCCCACAGTGCATGGAATTACATGGTTTCCTAATAACCGTATTGCCCTCTGACAGTTGAATTGCATCTGGATGCCAGATCCTGCAGAGAACTGTATCATCTCTGTAAACATGTGTTCTGAACACAGTAAACTTCCATGTACTCTCATACTTTATGTCTTAAGTAACACAGGAAAAAATAGAACCATTTTTTTTCCATCTGACTGCATTTTAGATAAATACTAAAATCCCAGAATACTTTTAAGAATGAGTAATAGTCACCAATGAGGGGGAGGGAGGTGGATAAATGTTATAAAACAGCATCTGGTGTGTATAAAACCAGCACAAGACTGGCAAATCCAGAATCTTCAATTGCCAGATTGTTTATCTTTTCTTCTTAAAGGAAAATGCTACTATAAAAAAAAAAATAATAAAATAATCAGAATCCTTTTCTCTTTAAAACCTTGGAGTTGCCTCATTTCCAATTCAGGATTACAGTTATTGCTTGAAGCATATTCACATCTGCGTGAAGCAGAAGCTTAACTCCCTGTTTCTCTAACGGCCTGGACATTAGATTTGCTCATTCACCACACAGTGACCATTTGACATTCACAAGCTGTCCCTCAAAAGCAGTAAACCTGGGAGCCAGACTCAATACAACTGGGTGCTCCCAGTTTCCCTGGAGCTAAATGGAACAGATGAATGCAAGTTAAATCGACAGCAAGAAAAGCACTTTTAGTACCAGTGGTGAACGTTACCATTTGGAATTCAGCTACTTCCAAGTCCACAGATCCTATTGTGGCAAGTACTGCACAAACTCACACACAGAAGACAGGGCTCACCAGAGTCTGCATTTTTGGCTCTTTTTTAATGTGGGTTTGTTTTGGTTGTTTTGTTTTTTTTTGTTTTGTTTTTAATGTTGTATGCCTTCTCTATTTCTTTGGTGTGCTTTGGTGCCTTCTGGATCAGCAGTGCTGTGGAAAGAGGCTGTAAAGCTCTCATGTGCCATGTTACCCAGCAGGTATACACACTATGCACGGTCATGTGAGCCACAGTAAATCTGTGCATGTTATTAATGTTTGCTGCCTGGTTCATCCTATCCCATCTTCGTACATCTTGGGGCAGAACAAACTTATTTTGACTGTTTGGCACAGGGACACTCTTGAGGAGCAATCTGGGTATGGAGAAAGGAACATCAGCTTACTTTCTCCACTGGGGTGCAGTCCACAAGGGTAATTCTTTGCTGAGAGCCAACCTGGTGGATATTTTTTCCCTTTGCAGTGTTGCCCCTTCCCTTTTGACTAATGTTTGTCCACAAAACTGCTTTCCTAACATGGAAAGACTGGCAGACTTCCTGCTCTCTCTGCCCTCATCTGAATACGTAGACCACAACCAGTTAAGTAGTGTGTAAGGAGAAGAGTAGAAGTTACTGTGACAGCAGGTCTGCTGTCCCCCATAGCTGTAGAGCTCTGATCACCACACAAATGAAGGTCAGAATCAAGACTGCTAAAAGTATTTGCAACAATTAATGATTATTGCAACACATACAAGATGCTTTCATGTGGGCATTACAGCATCAGGTACTTCAGAGGTAAACTTGGTACCTCAGAGGTATTTAGAAGGGCTCCAAAGGGAATTTAACAAGGCTAATTCTAGCTGGGAAGCTGGATAAGCCATCAAGAAGACCCAATGACTGCGGTCATGTAAAAAGAGGCCTGAGTAGATTAGGGAGATAGACATGCATTTAGAAGTACCAGCAAGAAAAAGACAGGAAAGCCCATATCTTACATAATATCAGCCTGTAAATGCAACAGGACAACAGCAACATTTGCCAAAGCATTGCCAATGAGATAGAAGGCTTCCCAGTGGTGGTTGAGAATAAAATAAAGGTACTGGCATCAGGACAGAAACTACACGATGCGGGGGGCTGGTGGAAAGATGAGAATTACCAAGGACAGATTTATTTTGGTGCACAAGGAAAGATGTTGCTGAATTTCAATACAGGAAACTCCTGCCCAGGAGCAAAGATCTATGTCCACAGTCATCAGAAGAGAAGGATTAATCCAATAGCTTTGCAATATATATAGATCTGCGGCTGCTCACACCTTCTGAGCTGCAAGGCTACTGATAAATATACTCCTCTAACATAAATGTAGAAGCTCTTATTTGTCTTAGTTGTTCACTCAGACCACAAGACATAACTTGTATCTCACAATGAGCCTTTCTCTGTCTGGTCCATATACATGGTATAGAAACTTGTTCACTCATATGAGCCCAAGATTGCTTACACATGAAGCATCATTTCATGTCCTTCAGTTCAATAGAGATGCAGTAATTATTTTTGCCTAATAATTAAGGAAAAACAAACAAACAAATCCAAGCTGGAAATCAAGAGACAATCCCTTTCATTGCACCACTGGAAACATTATTGTGAACTGTTTTTACAAAACCGCAGCAAAGAGCAAGCTAAAAGGACACACATAGTGGTAGAGTTTTAACTCAGGCCACGTAATTTAATTCTAAATTATATTAGATCAAAGGGAAACTGAATTAAAAAAAAATACCTGTTGGATTATGCAGAATGGAGTTCCTCTTCTAATAGCCCTGGAAAGATTACAGGGCCATGAGGCTCCATCAATCAGCATAGAAAAAAAAAATAGAGCAAGGATAAACTGAAGGTTAAGTGCCTGGAGCTGAGGAACAACCTAACCACCTTCCTTTTACTATTATAAACTGGATGGTTTTGTTTTTGTGTATCTATTAAGAAGGAAAACCAGCAATCTATATTCTGTCCATACATTTCCCTTGATGTGTACAACCATCTTGTATTTTGCTATCTCAGTGAACAGACTGTTGCTATTTCTATTTGTGCTGATTTTCTAACAGAAAGAATGATCTTATTCTCAAGGGGCTGCTTATTAAATTATTTCTAAACTTTTCTTTAGGCCAGAAAAAGACCACTCCAATATTTTTTTATTGTTTCTGTTCAACAGAAGGACAGAACAAAAGGAAAAGAAACAAAGCCCTAAAGCCACAGAAATATCAAACTCCTTCCTGATATAATTCCAGTGAACTAATTTAATACTGCCCAGAGATGTGCTTAGTCCATGGTTTGTTTCCTGTGATGAACACAGGAACAGTAAACGTCCTAAATAGTTCAGGAACAATGTCTATACTGCAGGACTCAAGATGGAGATTTTGGGCTGGAAAATAATTTTATTTTTCCTTTGTTCATTTCCTTCTCATTGCAGGGCCTGGAGACTCGGCATCCTCAGAGAGCCACCCAGTTCCTTTCTAAATCAAGAGGTAGTCTGAGTTTTGTTCCAGTGGGAGCTGGAACAGGCCACACATGCATAGGAAATGTGTTGCTACCTAACAGTACGTTATTACATCATGTGATCACCAGAAAAGTGAACCATCAACATATTCCAGTTGCCTAATTTTTCCTTAACTGATTTGCTGCCGCAGGCTATTCTGTGCCTTTAGTTCAACAATTGTACTTTTTAAAAAAATGGTGCTAATTTTGTCCTAATACTTGTATTTATAAAAACAAAGATGTATTTATACAACCTGACACCTAAGGGATTGCTCTATGCTAAATGCCAGTTATTTGCAAGCTGATAAATACCCCGTGGCAATACCTGAATTCCCATACAGCAGGAACTTAAAGCTATGTTAAATGATACAATCAAAACAAACAAAAAAATGCCTCTGTTGCTTTTCATTGATTTTGTTGCTTGACACTGACCAAGAAGTCATTGCTTGAGTTTGCATCGTGTAGGCAGCATCTCCCTAAATTATCATCAGACTGTAGAGCTACCATGAGCAGCAGAGGCAAGAGGAGGCCCTCACTGCTGTAGTAGCACATAGGCCATCTTTGAAAGCAGCATTCAGGGTGTTGGGGTCACTTTGGTGTCTATGGTTGGGAAGCCTCTGCTTGTTAGTGTTCTTAATAAATGTGATACTCTGTGGCATCTCTCACGCCCTTGTAAGACTTCATTCAAAGTACAATGTACTGCTACTCTACTTCTGGGTTATTCTACAAGTTCCTATGCATGAATACCCTCCCTACATTTTGGCACATCACTCGATCTTACGTTTTCAAGTGCTTCTGCTCTTTTTTAATGCAGTATTTATGGCATAAATGATGAAAAGGGCTTCTGTTTCCCATAATCACTTCAGCTGAGAAAAGCACCAAGTTCTGAATGGAATCAAAAGCATTAGTTTGGGGCGCACAAGGCTGAGTAGGAATATCAGGGTGATTCATCTCACCCCCCTCCCTTTCTCCTAAGCATGGATTAAATTGCATCTTGTAAATAAAACCCGTGTGAAATGTGTTCCAGGTCACATTCTGTCTACATCCTCACAAGCAGTAATAATTTTGTAAAGATTTAGTGCACACATTAAAGGGTTCGTGGAAGCGGTCCAGAGTGCTTCTAGCGGCTTGGATCTAATTAGTCATTCGAGTTGTTTCTTTTTAAATCAGACTCAGGGGAACACGCTAATTTTAGGACGCCGGCGGGGCGGCGGGAAGCGGAGGGAGGCGGGGAGGGGTGTTTCTCTCGCACTGGAGAGAGCTTCCCGAGGCAGTGGGCAAGGCCGGGCGCGAGGCACTCCCCCTCAGGCCTGCAACAGGACCCCGACGAACATTCCCTGCCGGCGCCCTCAGGACGGGGCGGCTGAGACGGCAGCCATCGCTCCCCCGGCTCCGAGCACAGCAAGGCCGGTACGGGCTCAGCTCTGAGCCTCGCTCCCTCCCCGGAGCCCTGTCCGCCACCTGCCCTGTCCCAGCGGCTTAAGGCCCGCTCGTGGGCTCAGAGCCGGCTTAGCCTGGGCGAGGCTGCTGTCCCCGCGTCCCCTCAGGGACCGCTCCCCACCTGTCCGCCGAGGCACCGCCCGTGACGTCATGGAAACACCCCCTTCCTCCACCCCAACGGCCGGGGTAGGGCGGATGGGAAGATCACCTCCTCAGCACGGTGCGGTGGGGGGTGGTGGTGAACGGGCGCTTCCCGTTGGTCAGAGCGGCTGCCACTCGAGCGCGGCGGTACCGCCCCCCAGCCCCTCTCGTGGACGTTCCCCAGAAGCTGGCGCGAGGAGAGGTGTTGTTCTGTGCGTCCTCTCCCTCCCTGGCGCAGGTAGAGGCGGCTTTTTGTGCTTGCGGTTGTCGCTCCCGCTTGGCTCCTTCATGCTGGCTGCGGGGCGCCGCTGCCCGGGGGACATGGCGGGAGCGCCAGGCAGGCGGTAGCTCGGCCGGTGGC
>JANHFX010005100.1:0-17382 GCA_027560015.1 Chloroceryle amazona
TAAAAGCATGTAACCAGCATCTAATAAACGAAGTTTGCTGATCACCTCTATGAGTGTTGACTGCATCTTCCCTCCGTCGCGACAACAAACATGTAACATCACATGAATTTTAGAAATTATATTAGGAGACAATTTGATTAGCAAGCTCAACAACTTTTGTCTTCTGTGTATTTGTTATCCAGGATGTAATAAACAACATTATTTACAAGTGCTTTGTTGGAGAAGCCTGAAGGAAATAAAAAAAATCTCCATAAAGTAAAGCCTGTATTTTCACCAGGTGATCAGAGAAGTTAATATTGATATAAGCCAGTATTCCTCAGTAAATGTCCAAAAAGCCTGTAGGCCATGACTGGCCTCCCACTGACAAACATCTCTGCACAGAAATGGTTTCTCAAACACACGCTTTTAACTTACTACAATTTGGGGTATTCTGCCATTGTGTGTTTGGGGATTTTTTTATTTATTTATTTTTTTAATATGGATTTTTACAAGGTTAGTAATTTCCTAGGTTAAGATTGGAGTTAAAGGAAACATCTTGCATACTGCTCAGCAGAAATTCAAACTATCCTCACACTTTCATTATAACTATATCCAACTAGCATTCGAACATCAGCACTAAGAGACAATTTTATTTTCTTCAATAAACGTTTCACCTTAAGTCTGATATGAAATTATATGGGAGAAAAAAAAAAGACAAATACTGTGTTATTTGTTTAAACAACTAAATGATACCCATATACTTTTTAGAAAATGGAGACATTAAACATTGTTAATCACCCATACTAAAATATTGTATCTTTATAAAGCCTAGCATTTGAGATAATTTTCAATTACATGAATTACATTTTTAAAAAGTCAAACTATACAGAGAGAGATGAGGTGGGGGGAGAGAAGGAAATAAAATCACTTATCCCCAGAAACATACACATAGTTGTAATGTTCCTCCTTTTGACTCATCCCATTTATATATACTATGCATTTACAGTATGCCATTGAGTCATCTTATTTAAGCTACCCCTTTATTTCAACTTAGAGAAAATAAAGGAAAGAGGTGAAAAAATAATGCTTGCACTTGTCTAATTAGACATCTGGATGAGACTTTTTGCTACAGGATGACTTGCTGCACACTATAAAGTAAATTGCATATATTGCTGCCTCTCAGAAATGTAAATCAGTATAATGGAAGCTAAAATAATGAAAGCAAAGCTTAGAAAAATTATATACTTGAGCACTTTGCAGCATAATGAGTTTACACAGATTTGGCTAGACCCATTCAAACCTCAACTTTAGTGAAAGCAGCTTATACTGCTGTCATAGCTATGCCAACAGTTCCCAAAATATATGGGGCTTGTACAGCTTTACAATTTTCCCAGTCAAAATGACTTTTCAGCTGCAACAAAAAACAAAGTAACCTCCCACAGATCTGTGAAGAGTTAGAAAAGAGACCATCCAGTCCTCTTGCTGAAGTACCCAGTGACACTCTGAGGGCCATTCTCAGGTTCACTGTTTTCTTTTCACAACTGCTTTGGGACTATGAATGAAAGATGCAAAAATTAAGAATAAAGGGGAGCAGATCTTAAAATAATCAAGGCAGGTTCAAAAGATAATCATATCAAAAGACTAAACACAGCAAGGCACAGAAAACTTAGTGGTGGTTTTTTTCTGCCCATTTTCCTAGCAACTGCGCTCCCCACAAAAAACATACCATCATGGTATGCACTATAAACCATTATCAGTATACAAACAAAGGCAGCTGATCTTATTATGGCATGAAAGAATGCTTGCTAACCACATAAATACCCAATTAATACATCCAGTGGAACAAAATTAGTAACTCAAAAGTGGAAATTACATCCCCAAAAAGGTCACCAACTATCTACTATACTTCGCAAGTAGGTTAATGTTTTAACTCCAACTAAAGAAATGAAAATTTCGTACAGGAAATTTAAGATTCTGGAATAGATTACCCAGAGGGGTTGTAGATGCCCCCTCCCTGGAGATGTTCAAGGCCAGGTTGGATGAGGCCTTAAGCAACCTAGTCTTGTTGAAAGTCATCCCTGCCCACAGCAGGGAGGTTGAATAAGATGATCTCTCAGGTGCCTTTGAACCTAAACTATTCTATGATTCTAAAACTGCTTGGAAGCTGTTTCATAAAAAACAGAAAATAAACCAACAAAATCCAATGAAACAAACAAAATCCCAAACCTTTATGATGTATCAGACTGCGCCACCTATCAGAAAGAAAGAAAGAAAGAAAGAAAGAAAGAAAGAAAGAAAGAAAGAAAGAAAGAAAGAAAGAAAGAAAGAAAGAAAAGGAAGAAAAAAAGCAATGTTTTTCTCTAACAGTGTGGTCTCAATCATTCTATGATATGGTCAATTTATAAATCCCCTGTCATGAATGGGGCCAGATTCAAGGAACTAATCAGAAAATCCTATTCTTAAAGACAAAAATATTCTTTTTAGAACTTATTGTAAAATTTTATTGAACTGTATCAGTAAATGTTGATTAGCTAAAACTGAACTTCCTGTGAAAATGAATGCCTACATATGCATGCACACTAACACACATATACTGACATACAGAGCCACCAAGAAATTCCCCAGCATTTATAATATTAGTTGAGGATTCAAGATGTTTCAGCTCAAAACTCAAACTGGGAGTATCCTACTTAGAAGACAATCCACCAGCCCAGAGGTTAAAAAAATGGAATTGCTTACCAAGACTGGATTCTCATGTACCCCTGTGGTTTAGGACCACAAGTGCAGCCATAAGATATCCTTCGGTTGTGCTTCCTTCACATTAGTGTTCTAAATAAGGCTAACTTGGTCACCTCCTCCTCAGGAGTGTTTATGAGGAGATTATTTTCCTTTGGAGACCATGCTTCCTGCATTGAGTGGTCAGCCATGTGAGCTTCCAGCACCAACAGACATTCATCTAAGGTGATAGGTTTTGTGGTTTGGATGTGATGCAGGAGTACAATGTTGTTCCTCCTCCACTTTCATTATTATGAAAGATTAAATTGATCAAATTAGTCCCTTCTACTGCAGGGTGGCCTGGTCTCAGACACATTCCTGTATGAGCTATTTATCCTGTATGAGCTATTTATCCAAACGAGAAATTACATGAAACCCACTTGAGAGTCAGCATGTGCTATAGCCAGCACTATCTTAAAGAATATCTTCAGAAATGGTGCCAAACAAAATGAAAATTTGCTGAATATAAAACATCAGCAGTCCAAAGAGCACTCAGGTGTCTCTAAAAGGAGGAAGTGGTGAAAATGTATAAACACACACCTTCAGGTCTATTAATGTCAGAAAATCTCCTTGACTCATCTTGAAGCATTAAAGTGAAGGATTTTGAGCAAGTGAAGTTCTCTGAACCAGCTTGCTTGCAACTCTTGAGACCAGAAAAAAAAACCAACACTGTAGGAAAACTCCATTCTCTTGCAAACTTCAGAGGGAATGATAAGATTGCAGAAAAAGTGCTTTTCTTGCTTTAGAAAATGCTGAGGAGTCCCAAAGAAGAGGAAAGAATTAGAGGAAACCAAGAATGTATTGCTGAGATTCTTGTGAAAAAGAGTGAAAAGCAGGTACAGATGGCTTTCAACTTTGATGAAAAATATAGATGAAGCTACTTTCAATACCACAGTGTATTGTCAGCTCAGAAAAATGACGGTCTAAAGACTTGCATATTCCAAACAAATATGTAGAAGCATGTAAACATCAACATTTAAATTGTAAACATCAACAGTTACCAAAATTCTCAAAAACTGGAACTATGATTTAAAAGGGAACTTCTCCATTGTAAAAACAAGTCTACAAAGTATGAAAAAACTTTTCTCAAAAGATGCCACAAAAGCACACATTTGCTGCTCTGCCAAAGTGATCTATGTTTAAATCTATGGCTCCTTCACATATTTTCCTTTCAGAGGGGAAGTGCTGACATAGTATACATCTCCCATGTGTTTTGCAGACAAGTTCATTCCGCCTGTGTTTGGAGCTGACTAGAAGACAAAAACAAACCAGAAGACATGTCACCACTTTAGCCTAATGCTGTGTTTGAATTAACAAGTCCTTCTAGGTGAACACAAAAAGCTTTCCTTTCCCTAAAATGAAGCATAAAGCAGAAGAGACAAAATGTCTTTTTTGTTTTCAGTTGTAATAGTAGCAGAAGACTGGGAAAAGATTATTTCAAGGGTCTGACAGAGAAATTCAGAATTAGTTTTCTGCTTAAAAGTAGATACCGAGTTATTTATCATCATATCAACATCTCAGTTCCTGAAAAATGTACTGGAACTGCTGGTGAGGTATCACAAGTAGTTGTTTCCTCCCTCACAACAGTTTTCCTGTCCCCAGTTTCTCCTCTCTTCCTTATTGTCACCTACACAAATATGCACTACCAGTAAAAGGCTTTTGGTTTTTCATACACTTTTTTCCAATGTCACCACTTTACTGTTTTGCTTTTGATTCTGTGTGCATTTTCTCTAGTTTGCAGAATGGGGAAAATACACATTCAGAATAAACTCAGTAATAGCAAACATAATAATAACGTAGTGAGCTTTATGCTAATTAAAGAAACAAGCATCAGAAAACATAATTCTTCCATATTAGCATATATAATAGAATATTCTGATGTATTAGTGCAAGAAACTTCTGCTGAAAGCAATTTGAAACACTAGATTTTGTACATCTTGAGAACCTAACAAAAATGTAATTAATAAAACAAGAAAATAAGAAAAACTAATAGGAAATCAAGATGAATATATACATGTTCCTACTGGTTTTAAAACCTACTGCTCCCCAGATAAGATCCTATAACCAACCCATGAAATTAATTAGGTCCAAAAGTAAATTTGATATTTCTCAATACCATGTATTTTAAATAACGGGGCTAAACTTTTCATCTCAAGTAAAAAGGAATGCTGTGTTTTTACGGAAAAAAAATCAAAGTGTGTAAGAAGTTGTATTATCCTAATAGCTACAGAATAAATTTTATGGAAATGCGGCAGAAATATCATTACATATTCTTACCATATCCTATAACATAAGGATTCCAGCAAAGCCTTCCTAGAAGCTGGCCAATTAAAGGGAACTGCTGGATTGCTACAGTTGAATCCTGTTAAAAAAGAAACACACACACACAAAAAAATAATACATATACTGCATATCAGAAGTAAGTTAGAAGAACAGTTAGTGATACAGATTGTTGTAAATTACATTCCCAATGGTTTTGCTGTTAAATGCTCTGGAAGCAAAACTCCTGCAGGTGTGTAACAAAAGCAGAATTTCCTGAAATTGGCTATAATGCCAAAATTCAAGGAAATTAAATTTTAAGTCGTTTCCTCACCTAATCCTTAATTATGGTAGAAAATGTGTTCATTTGTCTCATACCCAGTAATTAGAAAACATTATTAGTAATCAAAATTTCATTATAATAGAAGCACAATTAAATTGTATTTCCGTTGATCTGCATTGCTTTGACATACTGTCTCACAGAGTTACTGAAGAAATTAATACCTACTCTTGCATAAAACCAAGTATCTTTCTGTTACCTTGCTTGCTTTCTTTAAATTAACGAAAGTAAGGACTAGCCATTAACAAACTGCTATTATACTTTTAACTAAAGAGAAAACAGCTTCACTTTAAAAGTAGTAGAGAATGTAGTTTATATAGAATCCTGTGCAATCAGTCTCATCCTTCCATTTTTGCAGCTTTACTATCTAATAAATAATTTTTAAAATGGCACAGTGTTGAGATAACATGCAAGTAGCAGGAATGATAACCATCTCCTGCTGCTGCAATAAATTCTTACATTTGCCTCACATTTGGGGCTAGCCCTAGACTTTCTGGGGCCATGTTTACCATTTCAGGCCAAGCCTAAGATTACTTGAAGTAGTAACATTAAAAATGGATTTATTTTTTCCCCCCTTCTAAGAAAAAGACATATATAAATATGCAGAGAAACACCATTCCCCTAAATATTTTATATAAAAGGTAAATTCAGTTCATAAAAAAATAACAACTCTGCAGTCTTGAGCTAAGAAGATTTAAAAAGTACTTCCATAAGAAGTCAGCCTCATGCCATAATGCAATATTCTAAAGCTAATTACACTCAATACATATACTGAAAAAGCCATGCTTAGAAAAACATATACACAACTAAACATTTAAGCAACTAAATTTACTTTCCAATAAAGCAGTCTAGTGAGAGCAGACAGTAATTAAATTATTAAATAGAACAGCCAACAGCCGATACTAATGATCTAACTGTGCTGCCATGTGCCACAACACTGGGGTTAACATGTCAACAGACTCACTAAGATGTAAGTATCTTTTACAGTTTTGCATGTTAAGGACTGTAAATAATCCAAATTCTGACCCGACAACCAGAATCAAATTCTTGTTCATTTTAAAGAGTTTTCTAAAGAGACAATAGCATTGGCTGGGAAATTTCACATGACAAGAACCAATCAACAAGAAAAAGCTCCTTTCACAGGAAAATGGGAAGCACACTTCTCTTTGTATACCTGCGACTATTTCCCCAACTTGCCTCTCTGATTCAGCAATGCATGAAGTCCATAGAACAAACCTCTTTGCTGCTGCTAGCTTCCAGTTTTGTCAAAACGTGGTACAAATTGTTTCCAAGGGTGTCTTCAAAACAGGGCACTCTTCCTTTTAAAGTCACTTACCATATGTTTTAAGGTTTCATAGATCTGAAGTAGAAATTCCTGGAGCTGGGGCAAGTGAAGGCACACATCCTTCTGGGATTCCAGTGTAGTGACTTGACCCCATTCAATAGCTTTATCCAACCAATATTCAAAGTTCAGTTTGGGCACTGTAGTGTCCTGTGCCATTCCAAAATCCTGAAAAAAAGACGTTAATTCCACATCAGGCAGCACTCAACACTGACTTCAAACCAAGAATGAAAATGGGAAGAAGGATATCTGTTCACATTTTTGCATTAACATGTGAAGTGGGGTTTGCAGGGTGTCTGTATTTACATCTCCTAAGGGTGTCAATTTTCTTTGTAGTTGCAAGAGGGTAAAATAATAGCACTATTGTAACAAAGTAGAAAAGGGGGCACAAGTAATAAGTAGATTACCTTAGAATGTACCATGCAGCTGCATCTAGGGCTTTTATTATCTCAATTTGTCATCACCAATATTTCACTCAAAGAATATTAGAATAATGTGAGTGTGCATTTATCTGGAAAGTTTTGCATGATGAAGAACTGAAAATGCCCATTTCAAGATAAATTAAAGCATTAAAATAAGGCTTAAACAAAAGGGGTTAGGGGGCTTTTGTTTGTTGTCATTTTTACATGTGTAATTGATAATTAGTTTTAAGTGAAAAAAAGGGTACTATCCTTTAAGGAAACTAATAAATTTAGTATTTTAGCTCTGGTTTTCTTTGTATTATCATACAAGTGAGAGGGAAAAAATATGACCAGCTTTACATAACTCAGATCTGAATAAAAGCTGTACCATATATAATCTATATCCAGGGGCATACATGACTGTAAAAACTGGGTCTTTAAGAGATGAGTATTATTGCCAAGCCAGGATGTTAAAATCTAATCAAAGTCCACACACACACACACACACACAAAAACAAAAAACAACAAAAAAACCACCCCAAAAAACACAAAACAAACAAAAACAAACAAACAAACAAACAACAACAACAAAAACAAACAAACAAACAAAAACAAACAAACAAACAACCCTCACATTTTTTCCTGCTTTATTATTATATTTTTTTGGTGGCAGAAGGACAGAGAATAGCACAGCAGGCACTACAACAACCTTTAAATCTCTGAAAGAAACACTTCCTAGGCTGAAAGAGAGAAGGAGCTCTTGCAGCCATTGAATCATTGTTCTTTCTGTCAAAACTGTAAAGACAACTGTCAATTAACACAAATGTGGTGGCAGTTTTCAGGAATGAACTGTTGTCCACTTGGAGACACATTCAAACACACAGATACAACAGAAATCAGTGAATATTTATCTTTGTAAGCTACAGACCAAAAAATTAAACCTGAACCTGAGCGGCCCTGCAAATCAAGCTTTCTGTATACAACTAACCCTTATAACCACATCACTTAGCTAGCATGCTAACCTGAACCAGATAAAAACCTAAAGATCATTAATAAACCTGTTTAATTTCTGCAAGTTATAAATAAAAAACCCATAATGAATCACACCTATTGTTTGACTTTGGATCCTGTCCAACAAAGAAAAGTAAAGTAAAGCTCTTGGCTTGCCAGAGTTTGCTGCGTATTTGCCCTAAATATATTCAAAGTAACAAGCAAAGTCAGTCTTCTGTGTTCTTCATTACAGTCCTCTGTTTCTACCTGCAACTGCTGCTGTCAGCAGAACTCTTAATGGGCTTGTGCAGTGCCAAGATGTTACTGATCTTCTATCAGTATCAAAACCAGGCTATAAGACTTCATGACCACTGCTCACTGAAGTGATGTAGGTCAAACACCCAACATGAAT
Organism: Chloroceryle amazona; assembly: GCA_027560015.1. Lineage (NCBI taxonomy): Eukaryota > Metazoa > Chordata > Aves > Coraciiformes > Cerylidae > Chloroceryle > Chloroceryle amazona. The sequence goes on from JANHFX010005100.1 coordinate 8,499, forward strand.
TAGCCATCAAACACTGATCATCACAGAGACATACTAAAGACATTAAGAACAAATTAGAACAAGAAACTGAATTCACACATTTCAGTAAATGTGTGATACTCCCAGATAAGAGTAACCCTCCAGAATAAGTGAAAAAAATAATTCCCCCAAGAAATGGCTACTAAAGCTTTAGAAAAAGGAAAAACAGGTTTAAAAAATAAATAACTAAAAAGAATCACAAACACTCTGGCATTTTTGGGTCAGTCAAATTAGTTGACTACACATCTGAGGTAAGTAAATCAAGCAGGCTATCTCCTATACCATGCACCTTTAGCTACTATTCCAGCATGCAGAATGGCACAGCCATGACAGGGTGAAGATGGTCTTCTTTGAGGAGCCTGAAATCCCTGCTCCAGAAAAAGGAAGGTGTTTTATCTCCCTTCTTAATTACACCTAAATAAATTGGATTGCTGGTCCAGAGAGATTTCTTAGAAACTCCTTAGCTGGTCCAGAGCCATTGCCTTATGAAAAGACTGTGAAGAACTAACATGTACATTCTTTTTTTAACTAAAAATAAAATAAATTTAAAAAAAAAAGGCCAAAAAGGAGAACATAAGCACAAATCACAAAAGAAAGGAAATCTTAAATATATACCTATCTGTATGCTGCTAACTGCAAGTGTGTATTTTTCAGTTTCTGGCAGTTAATTCCCTTAAAATATCTGTCCTCAGTAGCTTGGATATAAGCAAAGTACTTTCCCATTCACTGATGTGCACTAATCACATAAACTTGTTAATTCTCCACCAAGAAAATAAAGTAGTTCTGCGTTCTGTGCTATTCAAAACCCCCACCTGAAATGCAGTATATTTTCTACAGTTGTCTTGTTGTATGAAAGCATAAGGAAAGAACTTACACCAAAAAACCCACGAATGTTACATTCTAAAGTTCAGAGCCTATCTTCAGAAGGGTCAATTCTGAACTTGCTTCTTTCACATCATTTTTTGATGAAACAGAAACACGGTTCTGTTTCTTAAACAGAGTGCAGAAATTTTAGCTGCAGTTTAATGTTCATTCATGGGCAAGACTACAGGCGAAAATAGAGACTTCAGTTTTCCATCCCATTCCTAAAGTGGATTAAGAGACAAATAAAGTATCTTTCTGTGCAGTTCATTTTCCGAGACTGCAGAAAATACAATTAATATCAGAAATAAGGAGCAGGAGATCTATACGACTAAGAGAACAGATAACCCACGGTGTGTATCTGTAATAAACTATAATATACACACTGCAAAGAAAGAAAAAAAAAAAGATGTAAACCATGACATGAATAACAATCCTTGTTAACACTCTTTTTTGAGGGGAGAAGGCAAGGTTGTGCACTTCTGTAAAGCTGTATACAAGAACTAATCCTGATAGTTCAATGGCAGCAGAGACCCCCATAGCAATTATTAGGAACTGAATGTAGATTTGCAGAAGTTATCATCACAAAAATTCTTGAAGTGCTAAAAATATTGCTATTATCTGCTTTGGGGTGCAATAAATTCACGTTCTTAGGCTTATCCTGAGAACTACAGAGGAGTATATTAAAGTGATATTTCCAAGAATTGTTGCCTTGTTCATATAGGCCATTGGCCCTTGTTTAGCATTTAATATGTGCTTCAATCCACCCTTGATCAAGAACATGCTTAATTTACTATGCACTAATATTCTGCAGCATCATAACACTGCTTACACCACTCTAAAAGAAAAACAGAAAAAAATAATAGTCCCAAATGCCTGTTCCATTTGCAATAGCATGATTTTTAAGCTGTACTTATGTGTTTGCTTTCTTTAGACGCCTACAATGAAATATTTTATTGACTGTTTATTTTAGCTATAGCATCTAGTCTTGAAAAGATAAATATTATTAATACATCTTACTTCTGTCTTCATCTTAACATTACTGGAAAGCATATAGTAAAATTACTGAATGTATAAATAATACAATTAAAACAAAAACAAAATACAAATCTGACATGCAGATCTAATCTCAAAACTGTCACAGGATATATAATTTATTAACAAGAGAAATATAAACCTGTTAGCTAATTAAATGTAATTTAAACATTTAGATACCAGTAAGATACAGAACATATTAAAAGATGTAGGGAAATAATAGATCATGAAGATTAATGATTTGATTTGTTATACTGTCAAGTATATTCCCCAAATCTCTTTCCGGTTCATTTCCACTCTTGCTTCAGTTAGTTGGGATCCATCAGTTAGCTGGGACTCCTTTTATTTCAGCTGGCAAAAATTGGAAACTGCTTCTTATTTATGACTATTCAGTCCACAATATGAGAAATTTAGAAACTGGATTTACTGTGAATCTCCTTAAAATATTCTTTACTTCTGGACAGAAGGGAAAGAAACAGCCATTAGTCCTCTCACAGAACCCCCAGTCAAATCCTTCTCGTCTTGTACAGGGAACCCTGCAGAGCTCAGGCATGAGGGTACTTGTTCTATCTTTGAGAAGCTGAAGGCAGCATTTCTAACAAGGCGTGGATTAGCTTTATTCTGTTAAGTGAGATATCTGGATTAGTGTCTGAAATGTAACACTTTACTCAGTAACTTTTGTTACCAGACCTTGAGGCAAAGCCCTACAGTATACCAACAGTTACTGCTACATCCTGCTGAACACACACACACACCCTAACCACACACAAAACTGTCACATTCTTCCACATTGAGACATCCCTAAATGCTATTCCTCTGTGATAGCCAGTGAACTATTTGCAAGGGTAGAAGATGCACAAACAAAGTTTTCAAAAAACTTCTCACAACTATCCCCTTATGAAAATCATTTGTGCGTTCAGCATGGTAGTAAAACAAGGATGACTTTTTTTCCTCTACAACTGTAGAAACAGAATCTTTTTAAGTAAAAAGTATATATATATAAAAAAAAAAAAAGAGAGAGAGAGAAAAAAAATAAGTGAGCACAAATGAACTTATTCACTATTAAAAATTCTGAAACTCAGGACTCAGATATAGTAATACGGGAATAGCAGTTGCAAACATTACAGCTCCTCAGAAAGAATTTCTGTCGATCATAGAAAATTCAGTAACACACTTCATAGCTTTCAATGTCCCAAATTTGCCTTTAATAGATTGCCAAAAATTACCACTTAACTTTTATTACTTAGTTTGTCTTTAATCTTGCCAATTCAGACTTTTAAATAAATACAAGCATTTCAAGAAGGATCCTTGTGATACCATTAAGGTACAATATTGCCTTATGTCACAGCCTGCCAAATAAATATGACAAACACTTTCATTCAAGGTATAAAGCTCTCATTTGCGTACTTTTTCTTGAACCAGTGGTAAATGGCATCACACTCCAAATGAACACTTCACTTTCCATTACTCCATCTCCTCTCTCAAATCTTTCCCATCAGCAACCTCAGCTGGTGAGGAAAACAAGAAAACAGTGAAAATACTTATATGACATCAGGGTCCAAAGTCCCCAAGCAGAGCATGACACCACTGAGCTAACACAACACATAAACATACATCCCAAATTCCAAATTACTTTTAGGGTTGTTAACACTTACATAAGCAGTGGAACAGCCCTTTCGTGCATGTTTATTACTCTAATAGATATTAGAAGACTCATACCAGGAATTAAGAGAATAGCTATTCAGTAAGCACTTCAGTATATTATATAATCAAAAGATACCATGATTTTAACGCCTTAATCACCCTTAACTTGCTTATGATGCAACACGGTTGATACACTAAAGAAGCAGAGGATTATTAACTTACTGTTCCATGTTTCAAAGAATATGATAATCATGCCACAAATTTACTATCCAATGGATGATACTTTGAGGTTATGCCAAAAGAAAATAAAAAGTAGCCATTATCCAGAACATGGATGTTATTTTCTCATTTACCATTTCATTACATTAGAAAATTCAAAATACATATTATTTATTCCTGTCATTTTTCAGTGTCCCTTCTTGAGAAATTAGGTTCACAGGCTGGTTTATAGGTTCATATTAAATCTAATCTACACTCACCAGCAGTCCAGCTGTCAAGAATAATCCAGTGAACAATTTCCATCTCGACCATCTGTACAGTGTGCTTACATTCAGCATTGTTTTTTTTATTCAGTAACTTGCCAGATAAAATTTTGCCTATTCCTCTTTGTGCCTATATCCACAGATATTTTACAGCAAGAACAAACCATTATTATATAAAACTGCTTCTCTATATGCAGACTTTCCAAATTAAAACAAATTGCATGCAAATATATCTTTGCCAAAAAGAAAACAAGCAAACAAACATTAGCTAAGCAGTGCGTCCAATCTGGTAAGCTAAATAGCCAACACACATATAGTTGGCATTATCATTCACCATTTAGACTAAAAATTATCTGAGAGAAAGTAATACTCCTCTGTATTTGTTTCCTGTATTTAATCTGATAATTACTATTTTAACAGTTGTCACATCTGCCTTCTGAATTACATTATTAGGTCTCACTGGAAGAGGAGCCCAATTTTCAACTTTAAGGGACTGTGGCCACTAACAGAGCTACTTTAATGGACAGTATTGATATTAAACATCTTGCACAGGTTTAATCAGAGTAACACTGCAAACAGTAAAATGTTTCAGTTTGTGTTCTGTTGCCCTGCAAAACTGGAGAAGACTCGATGCCTTGAGGAAGCACACATTGCTGGGATTCGTACAAGATCTCCCTTTTCAGAACATTCTGAAAACATTACATCTCCCTCTCCCCCCAGAAAGGACTATATGATCATAATAAAGCCTTCTCCTTTCCATTCACCAGGCTATAATCTTCCTGACCAAAAAACAATAATACTATTTATTAACCTTACTTGATAACAGCAACCACTTCACAAAAAAAATAATTTTAAAACTTCAGATTCTAATGGCAGGCTTGTCTTGCAGCAGCAGATCTTCCTTCTGACCTACCCCATTTCAAGGGGCTAAGAATAAAACCTTTAATGAGAAAGGCAGAAATAATATTTCAGCACATCCATCCAACTCTATCTTTTACCCAGGGAAGAAGAGTGTGAAAGACATTTAGGAGTGATATTGCTTAATTTTACAGATGTTATTTGTTACCTTTCCATAATGAATCTTAAAAGGACAAGACAAATAATTATCACTTCTGTATACAGAAGATGTAATTACAGACCCACAGAATGGATTACTGTGTTTTTAGGCACAAACTGAATACAAAGTCTGATCACAAGCCACTAGAAGTCACTCTGGATGAAACACACCAACTAAGAAGACTCCAACACCAATATCCCAGTTTGATCTAGAACAGAACTTACTCTGTTCAGCGGCTTCACTTTTCAGCTAAGTATTCTCTAACTAACTGCTCTTTATGAAGTTAACACTATATTTTCAGAGTCTGATTCTAGAAATTACAATACCTAATGTTTAGAGCTACTATTAATAATTGGTCAGCAGAAAGGCTCTTGGTTATACTTGCTCCTGTGAAGACCAAGGTCTTGTGTGCCACAGTAGGGGTGCAGTGAGTAAAAGGCCACACCTACAGGGAGGAGTGAATAGAACAGGTGACCAACAAGGGATTCCAGCTCATATATGTCATATTCAGTATAAAGCTGAGGGATCATGAAGATCGAGCTCTCTTCTTCAATACCCAGAATCCGAGGAGGACTCTGTCTCTTCTGCCTTTTATCCCAATCTATGTGTTCCTGAATCCAGTTTCAGAATCCAGCTCCTGAATTTGGTTCCCACATGCTGCTGAGTCCAGTCTGGGACTTCCCCAGTGTATAGACACAGCATCAGTGGTGACAGTGATGTAACTGCCATTAGCAGGGATGTTTTTGATATTGATTCTGTATATACTTGTAGATTTTTCTTTACTTTTTTTTTTTTTTTTGATAATATTTTTTTAAAGTAGTTTTAGTTTTCTTTTCCAATCCACAAGTCTCCTTTATCTCTTTTCTCTTACTCTTGAGGAAGGGAGAGAGATTAATAGAGAACATCTGTCACCACTCTAGAGGACGGGCCAGCCCTAACACTTGACAAACACAAGTATTTAGTTTTTTAATTTATGTTAAATTTAAGAGGAAAAAACATACAATGGGATAAAGTATCTTTATATCTCTGGCAGAAGAGATACGCTATGCAATTCAGCAAAGTACCAAACCACAGATGTCCTAATTTAAAAGAATTTCAATGTCGGGACTAGCCAGCTCAAAATACAGCAAGGCCCACATAAAGCTGCCCATACTACGAGGCAGGGAATCATGCATTTTGAAAATGGAAATTTGTTTCAAGTCAATGAAACAAATCCCAGATTTGACCAGCGCACATTGATGTTAAGCAGATCAGCATGGCCCTCCAAAACAAAAGACAGACATGAAAGAAACTGGGGGCACCTCGTTCACCCTTTTACTCTTTGCTTGGTCTTTCACATCTGAATTGCTTACTTTTCATCAGTACACAGTGGTCTGTCGCTGAAAGGTAACAACCACATATGACAAAATACAGCAGATGTTAGAAATTACATACTGTGCATGGTGAAGCACAAGCAAGTGCACACCTTCACAGTCTTGTAGAAATGAAGGGGGGTGAGGAACTTCTCCTTCCCATACATTTTCTCAGTAGGGCAAGAAGGTATGTGTTTTGCCTTCCACAGTCTAAACAGCAACTCTTCCAAGATTATTTTGGTAACAGTCAGGTCACTGTAACGTGTCACTCTCTCCTACTGCTTGAGGGATAGGTATTTTTTGGGGTAGCTCTAATGACAATGAATGTTAAAGTATTCTTGATTTAGTTTGCTGAACAGATGTGTTTCACTCAGTCCAGTTAATTTTCAGCTGAATTCTGTGACAAACTGATGCAATAAAGACAACACAAATTAAAACACAGCTAAAACAATGAAAACAAAGAGAGAATGCGACTCTGGAAAGAGAGATTAGGTCTGATTCAGCCTCTGAACTACAGGAGGCAGAATACCTTCTGTAGAGACTCTAGTAACATAAAAATAAAAGTAGTATTTTTATCTCACATTGCAAAAAGCCCTATCACTGCCAACACCAGTTTAGATTAATTTGGCTAGTAATATCACACACCAATTGTGCATCAACCTCCAATATTAGTAGTCTAAACATTACAGCAATCAGACCTTCTTTTGCAGACCACAGGAAAAGGAGCAAAATTCTGATTCTGTTTACATCAGCCTAAATTTCAGATGGTGCATTTGGGACACTGAGAAGCATATCCACTAAACCACTACACAGAAAAGTTAGGTCTAATAATAATAATAGCAAATTCTTGTTAGATATAATTTATTATTTGGACCCCTTCTTTAGATCAATGAAAAATAGCCTCATGATCACATGCCCTGGTTCTCATGGTGGACTTCAACTACCCTGGAATTTGCTGGAAAGGCCACACAGTCAGGCACTCACAGTCCACCAGGATCCTGCAGACCACTGATGATAACATTTTTGACACAGGTGATGGAGGAGCCAACAAGGAAAAGTGGACTGCTGGACTTGGCATTAACAAACAAAGAAGGTCTGGTTGGGCCAGTGAAGGTTGGTGGCAGCCTTGGCTGTAGTGACCATGAGATAGTGGAGTTTAGGATCCTGCATGGAAGAAGCAGGGCAATAAATAGGAGTGCAACCCTGAACTTCAAGAGAGCTAACTTTGTCCTCTTCAAAGACCTGCTTGGAGGAATCCAATGGATCAGAACTCTAGAAGGGAGGGGAGCCCAAAAGAGATGGTTAATATTCAAACACCACTTCCTCCAAGCTCAGTATCAGTACATCTGTATGAGTAAGAAATCAAGTAAAGGAGGCAGGACACCTGCATGGATGAGCAAGGAGCTTCTAGAAGAACCCAGATGGAAGAAGGTTTCTGGCCATGGGATGCAACAAGGTAGGCTAAGGCCCTCTTGGAATTATATCTGGCAAGAGATGTTAAGGGCAACAAGGAAGCCTTCTTCAAGTACATCAGCAGGAAAAGGAATACTTCAGAAAAGGTAGGTGTGCTGTTGAATGAGGTGGGTGCCCTATTGATGGGGGATATAGAGAAGGCAAAGTTACTTGAATGTCTTCTTTGCTCCACTCTTTACTGCTAAGGCCGTTTCTCAGGAATCCCAGGCCCTGGAGGTAAGAGTGAAAATCTGGAGGAAGGAAGACTCTCCACTGCGGGATGAGGCTTGGGCTAGAGATCATTTAAGCAAACTGGACACCCACAGATCGATGGGTCATGATAGGATCCACCCAAGAGTGCTGAGGGAGCTGGCTGATGTTATTGCTAAGCCACTCTCCATCATATCTGAAAGGTCATGGAGAACAGGAGAGGTGCCTGGTATTGCAAATCTATTTCAAAGTCTAGGTAGGACTGATTTTTCCATTCCAGGTTGTGTCCAGTTCAGAACAAAAAATCCAGGGTTGCTAAAGTTAATGCTGGGGAATAGATTTGTATGGGGGAATGTCTGGGCATGTGTCTTGAAAGAGCAGGGAAGGGAAAGGAATGAAACAAGAATTATTTGGTAACTAGAAAGAACTGACTAACCTGGTGGCCTGACTAACCTGGTGGCATTCTATGAGAAGGTCACAACAAGAGACGGGGGAAGAGCAACCGACATCATTCACCTGGACCTGAGTAAGGCCTTTGACACTGTCCTGCATGTCATTCTGGTCTCCAAGCTGGTGAAAAATGGGTTTGATGGATGGACAGTTCAGTGGATAAAGAACTGGCTTGATGGCTGCTCCCAGAAAGTGGCTGTCAATGGGTCTGTATCCAACTGGAGACCAGTGAGAAGTGGACTCCTTCAAGGATCAGTACTGGGACCAGTCTTGTTTAACATCTTTGTCAGCGACATGGACAGTGGCATGGAGTGCACCCTCAG
>JANHFX010005103.1:0-27063 GCA_027560015.1 Chloroceryle amazona
CCCCAGGATGGGCTCTTTCCTAGAGGAATCCAAAAAAGAAGAGGGGCAGAAAGGTTAAGGAGGTTTCCTTCAGCTTGCAGTTTAGGTTGCTGCAGACCATTTTTTTTCCAAATATTTTTTTTTCCCTTTATTTACTTTGTCTAGCACACACAGATTATTTGAAGGGTAGAATACCAGCATTTGCTTCTTTTAACTTTACATTTAACATTGCCCAAAATGTTAGAACTCAAAATTCTTTGCTCTATTCCGAATTTATCTGCATCGAAGTTCATTGGTTTTGGCCCCAGCTGCAGAGTACTGCATTAGTCCATAATTTTAAATGGATTTTATTCTATGAGAAATGTTATTTGTACCTTAATTTTTGTACTTGTTAACATCAAATTTGTTGTAGTTTCTGGTAAATGCTGTAAATTGTGGCAAATACTATTACCAATATTGTAGATAAGTAAATTATTTCAGTAAGTATTTTTAAACATGAAAATATTGAATTTTAAAAATGGCAGCTCATTAAAAATCTAAACTTTTAAGCTGACTATTTTTAAAGTAAGATGAAAAAGAGTTTTATCTAAACCAAATAATGTGGTCAACTCACATTAATAACAACCCCAGAACATTATAAAAGAGATGACTTGTACTTCAGTTTAGTGGCCTTCCGAACTCTGACAAGGAGAGCAGAAAGTCAAACCGCTAGTAGCGTGCAAAACGTTAATTAATTCTACGTGCTCCAGTATAATTACTGTTATTTTTTATTACTGCAGCTATTTATGTACCTACCAGCACAATAATCTTGCAGTGAGAATACCCTTCTCTGCACTCCCTCTGCAATACCCCGAGATGGGCAGCCTGGCTTGGAGTGCAGAGATGCATTGATGACTCACCCAGACTTCAGCTTCCAGTCTGCTCCCTAAAGCGTTCATCAGGACCAGATCTTAACACAGCTCTTTGTGTTTGGGAGGAGTCACGGGGGCACAGCTCGCAGCAGCCTCTCAGCCGAGCAGGTATCACAGAAGACAGACCAAGTTGCCAACTGACATGAAAAAGTGCGTTTTCTTGTTTATTTTTACTTCTTAACAGTATTGGGAGGGCTGGGGAAGGGGGGTCAGTAGATTTTCTTCCTGCATGGTGCACTGAAGATAGAAAAATATCGAAGCACATGACATCAAAGCACTAAGACACAAATCATGTGCTTATTGTTTTCTCAGTAAATCCCTTCCAGCGTTGTTGTGAAGCCTGGTCCTGTTGAAGCCTATCACGCAGGACTCGTCACTGCTCAAACTGGGGAGAGTTGTTTTGAACATTTCAAATTTCAAACCAAGATGTATATGATGTCACTGAAGACAATATTGAATTTAACACAAACATGTTAATACTTAAGGCTGTGTTGTAAATGCCAATATTCTAATGAGAAATATTTTCAGTTCGTAATTTTCCACGCGAGTTCCCAGGGCCCGTTAGTACTACCACAAATTCAACAAATACCTTCTGTTCATTGTTCACGTAGCAAAAACAGCTGCGAGATCAACTGGAATGACAAAGATTTACAGCCACAGATGTGGTGTTCAGCACTCCCAGATGAATCCAGCTCTATTAGCTGAAAGTACAATGTTCCCGACAGCACCCCAATGCTGCTCAGGCACAGGCTAGATCAGGTAGAAATGCAGCTGTAAAGTTCACCACAGTAATCGCAGGGCAGTTGCTCCACAGATCACTTTGAGCTCTTAAGTTACCTTACAGACAGATCTTAAGACATTTTTAGAAAGGAATCTTTATTAGCCTCACCTTAAACTGAAGTATAAAGAAATCTGCGTTTCAGTGCCAAGTAGTCTGGATAGGACTAAGGTCAAGGATTTAATGTTAAGTTCTCTTGAAGAAGAATTTTTTGCTGTGCATTTGCACAATGCCACAACAGATATTGTGACACAACTGCCCCTGAGTATAACCAGCAGCCTCTGGGTGCCACCATAATGCACCAGATTTTTTTTGTAGCTTGTTTGCTCTTTTTTCTTTGGGTTCTGTTGTGTGAAATGCAGGCCAGGGAGAAGCACTTCTCCCCCCCTGCAAAGTTAAAAAAAGGGAGAGGGAAGGGAAGCACCATTTTTAGAGTCACTTTACGTATAGCATTCAAAGCAGAGAAAGAAAGGAGAGCACCTAGATGATGGTGAAGTTACTTTTTCCAAGCCATCTCTATTTTGCAGTCATATCTGCAGAATTTGTCACAAAGTGTAGAAATTAAGCAAATTTATTATGACATGATCACAAAGTTCCTGGATTTATTGAAGGTACTTGAATGCTGAATTGCCACTTAGTGCTGACTAAGCACTTAAGAAATCAAAATGAAATGTTGATTAAATCATCCACTAATTACACAGTAGAATAAAAGGCTGGTTTGATTGCAAAGTATAGTTTGTGGATAAGGACACCATTTTTTAGAGGTCAGCAGAGAGTTAAAAGCTTCTGACTTCAGAGAAGCTGAAGTAACTTTCCTGCTGTATCCTAGATGCAGTGTTTGCATAACTACTGAAGTGTCCTCTACAAATTTTGAAATAGACACTTCCTTACGTTGACAAGAAAGAAAATTTCAGCAAGTAGATGTTTTCAAAAAAAGATGCTTGGATATGCTTCTGAGTGGAAAGAGCCAAACCTGACCACAAGAATTTTTTTTTCTCCTTTCAATTATATTAGTGAGGTTAGTCAGCCTGAAGTCTAGACACAATCCCAGTACTGTCACAAGGCCAACATGCCAGGGAAGAACAGAACTGCTGCTGCAAGGCAAGCACAACACAGTGCTAATTAGCACTGGTATAGAGTCAGTCTGAATGCTCAACTGCTTGACTTTGTGCTTTTACCACACTCTTAAAGATGCTGGCAACTTTTAGAAGTTAGAGACAGCATTAAATCCCTTCAGCATCAGCCAAGAGAAAGTGTTTAACTCTAAAAGCAGTGTCGATTGGAGCAAGAGCCTTATTTACCCATCTAGAGTTTCAGTTTAAAAATCTTTGCAGGTTAGTAGAAATCTGGGTCATCATGTTCCAAAATTTAATCATTCTGTACAAGGCAAACACGATTACATCCCTCTGCTTAACAGGCATTTTTTTGGCAATCTTTCCAAGGCAGTTGTGGACTTGATTAGCCACAAAGCCTGAAATCTTTACAGCACAAATTATCCAAATATGGCTACTGGCATACCAGGAGAGATGAGCAAACACGATGGATTAAATAACTCAGGAGAATTTTTTGTCTTTAACTGACATGGAAGCAGAATGTACTTTCTGCTTAGGCTTATCATCACATCAAATTAGCCTTGTACATTTAAGGGGAAAAGAATGTATAAAAAATAAATCTTAGAATGTTAGGGGTTGGAAAGGACTTTTAGAGATCATCTAGTTCAACCTCCCCTGCCAAAGCAGGGCCATCCAGGGCAGATCCAACAGGAACACATCGAAGTGGGTTTTTAAAGTCTCCAGGGGAAACTCCAAAACCTCTCTGGGCAGCTGTTCAAGGCTCTGTCTCCCTCACAGTAAAGAGGTTTCTCATGTTGAGGTGGAACTTCCTATGTTCTAGCTTATATCCATTATTCCTTGTCCTATTACTGGGCACCACAGAAAAGAGACTAGCCCCTTCCACTTGATACCCACCCCACAGATATTTATAGATGTTAACAAGATCCCCTCTCAGCCTTCTCAAGACTAAACAGCTCCAGTTCTCTCAGCCTTTCTTCACAGGAGAGATGTTTCAGTCCCTTAATCATCCTTGCAGCTCTCTGTTGGAGTCTATCCAGTCTATCCCTGTCTCTCTTGAACTGGAGAGCCCAGAACTGGATAGAGCATTCCAAACGTGGTCTCATTAAGGCAGAATAGAAAGGGTGGAGAACCTCCCTAGACCTGCTGGACAGTTTTCTCAATGTACCCCAGGATACTATTGACATTCTTGGTCACAGGGGCACATTACTGTCCCATGGACATCTTACTATCCACTAGGACTCCAAGGTCTTTCTCCATGGAGCTGCTTTCCAGCAGGATGACCCCTAATCTGTACTGGTGCCTGGTGTTATTCCTCCCCAGATGCAGGACTCTACACTTGTCCTTACTGAATTTTGAGGTTCACCTATACCTAGCTCTCTAGCTTTGTTAATGTTTTTGTTGCAAAGGTTTTTTTTATTTTGTTTTTAAGATTCTTAGAAGATCAACCGGTGAATTTATCTACAAACTCAAATCTGAGGCCATCTGGAATCAAACTGCATTCAAATTGGGACAGGCGATGGACTGTTCTCTAGCTGCTGTGACAGAGGACCACAACTCTAAGCCAAAATAGATCTCCAACTGTGGGAAACTCCAACTAGTTCCTTTTTGACTATTAAGTATATCCAGACATCTGCCTATCAGCTAGGAAAAAAAAAAAAGGATTTAAGTTATTAAAAGACTATAAAGATGGAATTTATTTTCTTCCTGTCCCCAAGGATTTTCTGAAAAGGGCAAAGGATTTACACCTCAAGCCTTGTTCACCACTCTCAATTTCCCCCTTGACCTGCTACTTCCCAATACCTCCCAGTACCTTATGTTCTCCCCTTATCCACTCCCATAACCTTTTCTTCTCCATATGCCAACATCTTACCTCTGCTACACAGATTTCTCCCTCCCTTTTCTTTTTACAGTGCTCTAGTGACACACTTTGCTATTTCTCATCTTCTACAGTCTTACCCTGCACATTTCTGGCCAGCCGCAGTGGTTAACACAGAATGGAGATACCCAACTATACAGAGGATGGCTGCGTGAAGGAAACCAGTCTGGCATGTGAATGCTCTCCATTATGAGCTGACTTATGCTGTAGTATATTACTGAGCATGAAGTATGGCTGTAAACTTTGGTACAGTGTTGGTTTTTGGAGCAACTCGAAGGGAAAACACTGAAGAGCGTATGAGAAGTAGGTGAGGAAAAATGGCTTATAGCAGATGGAAAGGTACCAGATTGCCGAGAAGAGACACCAGCCACTTGTACAGAATCAGGAAATCACTGCCTTCCCGCCCACAAAAGGCTTAGCATCATCTAGCTGTAGGCAATTCCACCTATTGCAGACTTACTGTTTTCTATCACTAATTTGTAGGCTTTTCTAGAGTACAACAAATGCTTTAGTTACAATGAACTACAGAATATAAGATAGTATCCACAGAAATCAAATTCTTGAGTTTGTTCTTGTCTAAACTTCACTGAATGTCATTATGAAACATCTATTTAATCAGCAGCCTTTCACTGATTTTATGGCAGCATAAAGGAAGTTTGCTACTTTGCTACTTAGATTAAGAAAACAACCAACATTTCTGTGGTCCTTGGAATTAACATTCCGATTATCTACATTTTTGACAGTTCTAACAGGACAAAAAAAACACAAAGCCAAAAAGCCAAATTGTAAATTTCCTTAGCATGAGTTCTTACCTTCTGTAAAAAGTAGAACCTTGTGAACTAAATCCACAAATCCTTCCAGTTAGCAAAGCAAGGAGGAACACTGTACAGAGCCCAATAAATGGATGTGAAGTAGTGCAACAGCTTCCTTCCAAGGGGCAGTTCCCCACCTCTCCCAGCATCTTCTGCAGTAGCCTTCAGGCTTCCTGACTGGGCACTGTACAGCTGCAGGAAGGGATGAAGCAGGAGTTATTCTGACCAATACATTTTTTTTTTTGCTGCATTTCTCCAAGTAAAACTACAAGTTAATACAAATCCATAAATGAACTAACACACTCATAACATAGCAGTTAAAGTATTTTGGGACCACAGTAAAAATTCGACAGCACTTGAAATTAATAGTATTCTGCAATCAGTCTGGTTTACTAAGGAAGCAAAGCTCATGCAAATACACTGCCTACAGGCATTCCGTGAAAGTCTGTCTATATCCAATAGTCTGGCAAAACATTACACACAGTTGGCCAGTTTTCAAAGCAGATTTGAGAGGCGAGAAGTTACTGAAAACCCAAACTTCAATAGTTCCAGAACTCATGAAACTATTTCTTCTTCTCCACAACAGCCACTTTCCTAGAAAACAAGCATTTTGTCAGAGTAAGAGCACATTTTCATATTAATTTTTCAGAGTGAAACAAGTGTCAAAAGCTATAGAAAAATACAACTTAAACCTCCATATACAGTTTAATCAATAGCTTGTTTTATTTAGTATATTTATTTAGTATATGAAACTAAATGGTCCAGATTTTAAGGCAGTGAAAAAAATTTCCTCATTCTTTTTCCTACGTTTTTGCATCTAAAGTGCATGACTCCAGAGACAATATTGCTCTAACATTTATTGCTATGTGATGATATGAATGTAAGTTTTCTAGTGATCAATGTTTTACACTTGTAGTACATGTCCAACCACACGTCCCTCAGCACGGGAAGGAATAAAGACAAACAGAACACATCTGAATCCAACAGTAGTTTATTACCCACTCATTGCAGATGAAGTTAAGATACTTCAGTTACCAGTCAGTACGAGTTTAAATTAGTTGACAACTGCAGAAAGTGTACAATGAGTACAAAATCATTAATGACAATAACAAAAAGTTTTGGTGTATTAATTTTTAAAACATCAGTTGTACACTATTATACAGCTACCATTATGCGATCCTCAAATAATTCAGGGCTTGCATTTGAAAGTACTTTTAAAAAAAAAAATTCTCCAAGAGGTTGAGAGACTGGAGGTTACATTTCCCAAAATACTAACACACAGCCTTACCTTATACAAAGCTGGTTTATATTTTTATGAACTTGCATTTATCAGGGAATGCAATAACAAGAAAAATCTACAAATAAAGAATTAAAATTCCAATAAGCAATATATTATCTCTCTATATACTCTGCTATAGATTTCATATAAATCAAGTATTGGCCAAATTTTGGCATAATTTGAGTGCATTAAGTTTAATCCCCGTCAGACTTTGCTCTTACTTTTCAAGTTCGTAGGCTCCTGAACTGATGTTTTTCAGTTACGATACTTTAGACACCTAGCACACCATTACACTAACAAAAATAAGTTGTGGGAAAAACTTTGTGAATAATTTAGACAAAATTTTGTGGCTAATAAAATTCTCCAGCTTGATTGGACTTATTTACATTTTCTGGTCAGTACCTTTAAGCTAGAATTCTCCCATGTACCCTCTCCTCTTCTTTGATCCCACAGGAGCAGTTACTAATTATACCCTGCAAACACAATATTGCTTTGCTTCATTTTCTTAAACAGATTCTTACCAATGTGCAAATTATTTCTGGTACAGAATGGAGTACAAAGAAATTCTTCTAATGCATAGTTAAATTTGCTTCAACGCCAGCATGTGATACTCGCTTTTTAGAGAACACCTAAAGAGCTAGATCCTCTCTGCCACACAATATCACATTTTATTTCCAAATTAAGATGTTTTGTTTCCAGAAGTATTATAGGGAGAAAAACAACAGTGACCCAAATAGTCTATTGATTTGGCAAATATGATACTTACAGTAATTTTTAAAATATGCTTCTATGTTTTTGCTGAAACAAAAAGGCCACCTAAGCTTTCCACTAGAATAAAGTCCTGGCATGAAGTCAGTCATTCAATAATATTTCCACCCACAAAAAATGTTAAGATTTCCTCAAAGACATCTGTAGAATATAAATTCTGTAACAGATACATTTTGCATTAGATCAAAAAAACCACCCAAGAATCAATTTACAGTAAGTTGAGTCACAATACTCCAAGACATCAATCCCCCTGTCATCATTTTATCTACTGTCATTATTCTGGGATCTCACCATTCATCACAGTTATGGTACAGACAGGAAAGCATCAATTAAGTGGTGCAAATGTACAGCCAGTTCCAGCTACTAAGAAACAGCTTCCAAGTCAAGCCCTTTAAAAGTCCTGTAAAAACTAGGCTAAGTATGATTTTTTAAAAAGAACAATCTCTCAGACCTCAAAAGCAAGGATATTACATTTACACGTTACAAGTCCCTTCACACACACACCAATAGCCCAGATGCATGTCAGAGCATGGACATGACCTTCAGGATTCATTCTCAGTGTAGAGGGGAAGGAACTAGGTGCAGGGAACAGGAGTTAGACAGCAATGTCCCTTCATACCAATGAATGATTAAATGTCTCATGTATTGTAAGCAAAAGAGTCTCAATTTTGTATTGAGAAAGCAAGTACTGAAACAACTTTTGGCACAACAGATGTATTTACTTACAGCATGCAAGGTTTGTTTTTATGTATTTGAGCAGCCTAACAGCCACTAACAGCCCTTAAGTATTTACAAGTTCAAAATTACAATCTTCACATAAGTAGCAATTGCTTACAAAAAGGTCAGGACACTCCCTGGAAAATAACAGAGAAATGGACTGAAAAAAATACTGAAAGCAGTAATAAAAAAACAGTAGCAAAGGAAACCATGATCACTTTTAAAATCCAGACAATTTAACACTGTTCTGGTAAAAAAAAAAGGCAAGCCACATATCACATTTAAAGATGTCATTTTAAAAGAAAATAAATTTTGTTGGGTTTGTCCCATCTGCCCCTCCTTCAGGAGAAAAGCTGTACATAAGCTTACCAAAAAAAAAAAATCCGAGTAAATAAACAAAATACAACTCCCTCTGGTTTGCCAATTTATCCTATAATAGTTTCTCCACCTCCCCACCACCCCCCGTTTGCAAGGTAAGCAGTAAAGCAAATGTGATGAGACTGAAACGCTTCATTAGGTGATCACACAGGAGAAAGACACTTCAACCTCAGTTCATGGTACAGGAAGCAAATGTAACAGCTTTTTTTTTATAAACATGAAAGTTCTCAAAATAACAGATTTTAAAACTTCACCAAGATGCAATGCATAGATTCATTCTGATTGAGGGTCAGGTCGGGGATAAAAAATATCCTGCTCCTATGTTTAAAGCAATCTAAGACTAATTCGAGTCTCTTCAGCCTCTTGGAAAACAGAAAGTTGTGCCAAATTACTCTCTGTATGACTGTTGGTGTCAGTTTGGTTTTTTTCATACAGTAATCAGATAAGAGAAATTTAACGTGTAGCTTTCTGTAATAAATGTCTATTTATACCTGCTTCCATAAAGCAATAATATTTGTCTCCTTAGAATTGTACAACATGGAACTGAGGAAGGTCACTAGCAGTGACACACGATGTTTTGCACCACTCCATGAGATCAAGTGTATTATCCTTCTGAAAAGACATTTAATTACCTTTTAAAGCTATGTTAGATTTATTTCATTAATTTGGTAGCAGCTGATGTTCAAACTAGAAGCATTTTTCATGTTAAACTCTAAAAATAGTTTAGGGTAAAGAAAGTGCTCCAGTTTTACCTGCTGCTTTTTTTAATGCCTGATTTGAAGGAATCCTAGCTTATTAAACAAAACCATACTAAATTAAAGTCGAATTTTTAAATTTTTGCATGTCTGTGAATCTTTATTCTCTAACAGTATTCATATTGCATGGTGTTTTGTGCTAAACTGCCCTCTTGAGCATAGCCCCTTGTAAAACATGAAAATAGAGCAGAAACTGTTTTCATGTAAACTTTGTGAAGTAGTTGCAGTCTTAGAGATAGGGTTGGAAAGGTGCTGCATAAACATTCTGACACACAATTCCCATGTGCTAGACTATGTGGTACATGGAGCATGACATTTTGAAGTTACTCAATGTATAAAAATATAAATTATATATTTATGAGTAACAGTAGAATAAGCTACAGTGCAATTTTCCTTAGCCAGTCGAAAGCTCTACCCACATATGATTTTTTCACCCATTCTAGACCTTCCCCAGTAGATTTTATTTTTTGTAAATAGTAGAGAGCAAGCGCAGCTAGAAAAGACAGCTTGAAGAACACTCTTAAGCTGTAAACTCCAGAAGTTCCTAGAAGTCAATTACATACCTTCAAAAAAATTGGTTTTGCTCTTGTCTCTGTGCTTGAATTTGAATTTTTGCTATGAACTGTAAAGCTAGGATATTTAATGAGAATATGCCCTAAATTTCTGCAAAAGTTATCCTATTATTTTTATTACTCCTCAGGCTAATTTAATATATTTGGAGCTACATGACTTGCTCACGGCTTTAAGCGTAAGGCATTTTGTGTACATTCCCCCCAGCTATTTATTTAATGAGTATCTTAGTGTGCAAAGCCAAACCAGTGGCAATCCCTCCCTCAAAACCTTAGAAACCAATTTACCTTTCACTGCACATTCAGCATTATACTGCAAAAAAAGGAACCCATAGAAAAATCAAATCCAGAAATATGCACTGAAACAAACTAACCAGTTTCTACTAGATAAGGTCTTTTCAGCTGTGGAAGTTGTTTAACATGCTGCCAGTTCTGAATACATGAGTTTGAATACATTCATAGTGGTGCACTCTGAATGCACTAAAGAAATGCATCAGAAAAATCAACTTTTCACATCATCTAATGCCAGCGTACCGTAACTGTGACTGCTCTGAGGAAAAAGATAAAGTTAATTTTGTTCATTTCCATATTAAGTCTGGAGATACGAGATCCAGTAAAAAAAAAATCCCCTTTCAGTTCCAAATATTGTTTACAAAGCCCATCAGATTTGTATTGTGTCTAATAACTGTACTTCCCAAACAAATTAGGTTTTTCCTGAAAGATGTACAATACAAAATTAATTCAAATTCATGTCTGGCCAGACAGCAAGACAGCTCTTGCTGCAATATGACAGCTCCTGACATGGAAAGAACAAATTGGTTAACACATTAACAAAATGAAACACAAAAGAGGCACATGAAATTATGGTTGAAGGGTCATATTCTACTCATCACTGGAAAAGGGATCATGAAAGGCTAAAAAGTGCATAATAATTCAGTATAATTTAGATATGCATAAACTGTTTATATAGTGACCACAGTCCTGACTGCTCACCATCTGCCTATCGGAATCATAAAAAATTTAATTTGATCTTTATATTGTCTTACAGCTATCTAAATTGGGTAAAAGTGATTATCACCTTTAAATATAGTATGTCAATGCATAAAAATACATATTATTTGCTAGAATAAGGATTATATTTTCTAAGCAAATATCTAAAAACAATGGTCCTTCTAAATTAGTTCGGAATAATAATGCCCATTTCTTTGCAGAATGGGATGTTTTTATTGTTTATATGCTTAGATAATTAATTTTGAGTATCTGTCCACTGTATAAACAATCTCCAGAAAAATATATCCTCTTCCAGTAACTTACAATACACATTAAAAATACTTACAAAAGGGCTTATTATCCATTTTGTAAAGGACACGATTCTTGGGTCATTTCATTTATGCAATTTTGATCAGGCTGTCATGAATAATCTGCTTAACTTGAACCATGCCAGCAATGTGGACAATCTAACATTTAAAAATCTGCCTAATTATATAGGATTTTAGATAAAACTAGGCATTTTTACATCACAGTATATATGGTATTTCTTAATTTAGCAACAGAAAGGCACAGTTATTAAACCATAAAATGCAGTACCTGAATCATATATATGCTAGTGATATCTACCAATGCCAATTCAGACATTTTACTGTCTAGAGGGGGCTAAAGAAAAAAGCTTGTGTTTTTTTCAGAAAAATTAAACCTCATTACATGTTTGGTCCTTTAGAAAAGCCTATTAACTGAAACGTCTTGAAGCAGGGCTTCAGGAAAAAAGAGGAAAGCAAATTTAGCAGTCTGTGTCCAACAACTTGAATAAATTACTATGAAATGGCAAACAGATCATGAATGGAGCTTTCTGAGTAGCTGTCAGACATACCTGTTAAAGTGTCAGTGTATACAGGTACAGTATGACAGGCATTCCAGATACATTCATTGCATCACACACACAAAGACTGTTACAGCAGTAAGTCTAGACATAGCATTTATAGAGTTCAGCACTTCTCATGGACTGATATTTGACTTCTGGCCCCATACCGTACCCAAAGACGTGCAAAGTTCTTTAAATGCTTCATCTGCTTTATATTGCTGTTAAAGTGAAGACCTTGCTAAAGCCAAGCTCACTGGCCTTCCCTTAGCAAACTAGTCCACCTCTTCAAAAAGCAGCCAGCTGTTCTCCCTATTTAAAGTGATAAAACTGCATCAAGAAAGACCAATAAAATGGAAGAGGCAAGGAACAATAAACATGAGGGAGAACCCAACCGTTCCATATGTAATATAGCGATAGGGAAGCTCAACTTCCATGCGCTGTCTTGCTTTCCGTACATCATCATGTGCTATGCGAAATATTTTACACGCCAGTGGAATAGTGACTTTTTTCATTGCTATTTTTGTTAACAGCAGCACTATTACTCCAATCAACAACCGCAATATGGCTTTTCCAAAGGCAGTCACAGTGAGAGAGGAAAGAGATAAAGGTAATGTGTCAGGAGGAGGATCTAGCTTTAGACCCATTAGATAGTTAATGTGAGAGCCACAGGCTACTCCAGCACCACAGCCCAGTATCTGAGCTGTGTCTCCTCGCGACGTGCTCCAGGTGTCCAGAGTAAAAGAGAAGATGCCCAGGGCCAAATGGAGACTGATGATAATTAAGGGTGCATATTTGTAAGTTAAGTTGAAGTTATCAATCAGGTCCACAAGTGGATGGAAGACAACCAAGATGAGAATAGCATACAGAAATCCAGCAATAACATCCTGTTGGAGAGAGAAAGATACAATTTCAGTGTTAATAAATGCTTTTAAAATATGTAAGTTACATTAGCATGGAGACTAGCCTAGCTGCTCTGCTGCTAAAAGCAACTTCTGGATTCCTATCTTTTCCAATTTACTGCACATTTAATCTTAAACATAAAGATAAGGTGAGGAATTTAATTTCATTACCGAGTAATAGGACATCTGCATTATGATCAGATCATGAATGAAGCTATGATCTAATGATCCATGATCAAATGAAGCTGTCTATCTACCTATCTGCTGGTTACAATGATTCTTCTCTAGGGCTGGGGCATTCCAGCATACCATCAGCATAGCTCTAGCCCATATGATTAAGTTCTGCCAACTTTTTTTCCTGGAACAGCTCAACCCTGGATCTGAGTGCCTGGGTGTCAACACAGCAGCTAATAAGGCAGCAGAGGATCTCTGCAGCTAGGCATTAGAGCAGCTTCTACTTTCCATGCCAGCTTCAGAATTAATCTTGCAAGAACAGAAAACTGTTTCCAACTACTAAATGTGAGGAACAGGAAACGTCTGTGGCTTCATACTCGATTTTAATTTTTATTGTTGTTTTTAAAGTGTTAATTAAAAAGTTACCCTATTTTTTAATTTAGCACTAAATTTTAGTTACAATTGATTAATCACTCAGCTGCCCAGAACTATCTGTAAGTTTTGTCACCTTTAGTTGTTAAGAAAAAAAAAAAAATTGTTGAAAGCTTTTAAGAAATCCAAGCACTAGAAATGGGATCATCTTCATTCACATGCTTATCAGCTTTTCAATGAGCCAGGAGGTGGGACTTTCATCAGCAGTATTTCTATTGCTCTGTCTTCAGTGAATCATTTGTATTCACTTCCACTAATGGAATGCTCGACAATAGCCTTAATACAGTTAACTGACATGAAAGTCAGACCTGCTCACTTCAGAGGCAACCACAACAACTTTCTGCTGTATTTGCCACTCTGCCCCCCCTGCCTCCCCCAACCTGGGCACCATGGTTAACTTATACTACAGGTAACAACACATGGTTAATTGTATTCACTCAAACACTGTAAAGGATTCCGATAGGAAGCTGCTGAATAACCTAGGCTACATGAACCATCACTATTTGTTGCATGACTTTCTTCTAAGACATTATGTCAGCTAAGTATCAGTTTATCCCATCATCCTCCACAAAAATGGTTCTGAATTGGGAAGCCTCCTATTCACTAATGCAAATGTCATTCAGTTTTTCTGAGCTGCCTTATTTTCAAAGGCTCCTTTCACACTGTGTTCATCTACCAGTTTTACTGCTCACTACCAGGCTTACTGTTTTCTGTCTGGTTGCTTTTTGCCTTCTAGCAAGCAATCCTCAAAAACCTCTAGCCATCCTTATTAGTGGTCTTACATTCTGATTACATTTTGCACTGTTCTCCTATTCCCATCTTTCCATTGCACACTTGAAGCATTTGAGCGAGTTTGATTTTTTTTTTTAATCATTTTTAAAAAGTCTTGTTTTCAAAGATGACAGCTTTGTTACCCTTAGAATTTACCATGGCACTCTGGTTCCACGTCAGCTACTTAAAGCAAGTACATTTCAGAGTGGATATTAGCAGCCACTCTCTCATCCTGCAAGATTACTTCTACTCTAGAGGAAAACTTAGTCTATGCCTTAGTGCAGTCATCAATTTCTGCACTAAAACTGCTATTAAACATCAGCTAAGTTTCCACTCTGGGTTTTCATGAAATAAAAGAATAAAATACCAGAAGTTAGACACCACTTTCAGCTATTGCATGAATTTCTCCACTGAAGAAAGGTTAATATTCTATTCCTCTATGGTAGGACATTCTAAAGAGATAAAATAATCTATATACAACTACTGCACTGAAAAAAGTAAAGTGTGAAGGAAATTTATGAAATCACAACATTAAAATAAAAGTTTAATAGAATTATTTTCTTACCAAAATTGAATGCATTCCCATATAAATTCGACTACAGCAAACCAAAGAACACCAGCAGAATGCAAGGATCAGTCCAAACATAAGGGGATACTGGCAGGGAATAAAAATGAAGAGACTATATTAGAATTTGGAAAAAAATGAAGAAAAATCACTCCATGGGAATTCTATATTGAATTCCTATTAATGCAACTTATGCTTACCCTTTGCCTTTCATTAGCCTACTCAAGCCTAACAGACATCCTCAATTAAGTCCACTTTCATAAAGTCAAAACATTAAGTCAAATTTTTACCTTGTCCTCCTCCTTTGCATTCAGATATATGAATTTCAGGGAGTTGGTCTTTTCAGACAAAGCAGTAAAAAGTCAAGAAATCTCTGAAGCTGTTAGCCTTGCCATGTTATGATATCCTTAACTGGCAATACGAGCAGAGACAAGCTTGGGTCAAACTGTGGAACAGTTTTAACAGTGGGTGAAGCAGCTATGTAACATACCAGTATTGTTAGCAATTGATCCAGGCAGTAGCTTCACTTTTCTCTTGAAAGAGAACTCATAATTACAAAGAAATTCAATTCCTTACAACCTGTTTTAGAGTTTCTGCAGTCCTTGTCTCTGATCATCAGTATGGAACTCCTAGAATAGTAATCTTTTTTGTTCTCTATAAACCTTTGCAATTCATGTTTATTAAAGAAAAAACATCAAATTATTTCAATCTTATGATAGAAGACTTATAAATAAGAGAACTGTGTACCAGGAACAAACAAAATGCTTTAATAAACACATACGTGTAAAAACTTAAAATATTAACTTTTTTTTGGTTTAGGATAAAAGTATGCAGATTCACATCTTGCAGCACAGCAAGAAATACTTTCCCTACTACCATGTTGCAAAATGTTGTACACAACAGTGTACAGCTTCCTTTTTTTCAGTTTTAAAAATAATTATTAGTTCTAGAAAGAAGCAGTCACAAGGCAAAATGGCAGGTTTCCAAAATGGCTTCACTTCCTACATGAGAGAAGTGATAAACATTTTCAACATAAACACGCAATCTAGATGGACTCGGATCTTAGTTTTTATGCTGACAATTACAGTCAGTTTTCCTGCCCTTTCCCTTGCTCCTTTTGAGGGTAACCTGAAGGGTAGAATATCCAGCAAATTAGAGAAGGTATCTTTCACCTTACTGAACAAAGCTGAACACCCTCGGTGATGGCCACTTAACAGATTGACAACCTTCTATATTAATCTTCTCTCCAACCTTTAATTGAAAGGCTATCGATCTTCTGCATTATTCCAGCATTCCCCGAATTATGAGCTCCAGGAGGTCAGCAGGACAAATCTAACAAAAAAAATAATTCTCTAACAGAAAATCGGGAAGCTTCTGTTTTGCATAAGTTGGACTCTATGATCTCCAGAGGTCCCTTCCAACCCCTAACATTCTATGATAAGAAACAGATTCACATCAAAATCAATTCTAAATGCCCAGGTCACAGTTTTGTTACATCTAGGTTAAGCTCTGCTTCCTGTAGCAACATTTGTCCTTGTTTCTACTGCATTCATCTACAAATTGTATCTAAACAAAATTATGCAATGACTCATTTCTAACTGAGGTTAGAAAGGAAAAAATGCAGCTTCCTGCCTTAAAGAATTATGCTAATAATAGGCAATACACTGGTAACAAAGTCACACTCAAGACATGATTGCAGAGTTATCAGATGCTGACATCGTTACAGCAGCCGCAGAAGTAATCCTTGCACCCTGTGCAGCACCACCAGAATACATTACCTCATCCACATTATGCCTCTACAATCATTTCCACTCAACTCAGGGCAGAAATAACGTTGTCTGCTCCAGAAAACACTCAAGACACACAACCTCCCTGCATGCTGCTGCTCCCCGATCCCCCATATAGAATGACCAAAGCAGAAAATGCTGTATATACAGGGATATGTATACCCTCTATGTTCTGAGGTAAAGAGGACATTTGAGCACCTCTTTACACACTCTGCAAGATGAAAGCCTGGGGAAACCAGATTTGTTTGTCAGAGACTAGCGAGGGCAGATTTACTACCTCCAGAAGCAATGCAAACCTCCTGACCAGAAAATGTAATAGCATGACAGTTACTCAATGGTAGAATGAACTTGTTGCATTGCTTACACACACGTCAAAAGTTAAGGGTCCTTGCTCATCACTTGATACTGCATGTCCATTCTTGTTGCCTAGCACATGTCTATTGTGCTTTCAGGCTCCGGTCAGGGGTAAGGCTTTTCTTTACTAAAACCAGACTTTTCTCCTGTCTTGAAATACTTGACAGAAACAGAAGCTGGAGCTTTAGCAGGAAGACCAATGAAGTGCCAGGCTCAGCATGCTACAGCAGCTAATGGTACTGTGGGAAGTAGCTGGGATTGTAGGGGAGATGATGTTGGAGCAGCTGAACAGCAAGATCCTAAGAACACAGAGTATGAAGAAAAAGGTACATGTGAGGAATCTTCTTTTAATAATCCTGGGCAGATCATTGTAGACAGCAGGAAGAGTAGGATAAAGTTCTGGAAATGAAAAGAAATGCTTGCTCTTAGGAACTCTAAAGGGAGGAGTGTTTGATAAAGAAACTGTGTCACAAACTCTTAACTTAGAAGATTAATTTGAAAATCGTATCTGGCTCTATCATATCTTGCTCTTATTCTGCTTTTAATAGTACTGAGAATACCTCTGAACATACTGGCTAGCTTAGTTTCTCTGCAGCAAAACATCAGTATCCAAGAGCTGAAACATTTCCCTATTGTGTCCCAATAAAAAGTTAATTATACATTTAATCCTCACTAACACATTAAGAAATGAAGACTTT
The DNA here is from genome assembly GCA_027560015.1 of Chloroceryle amazona. Lineage (NCBI taxonomy): Eukaryota > Metazoa > Chordata > Aves > Coraciiformes > Cerylidae > Chloroceryle > Chloroceryle amazona. The sequence continues at coordinate 17,434 of JANHFX010005103.1, forward strand.
TAAACCTAAACCCAGAGAAATTATTCTTATTGAAATTGCTTTAGCCTGACCTGTCCATAAATGTGTCTGCAGTATTAGGCACATGCTGATTTACGGTATTTTAACACATTACTAATAATCACCTAAGTCCTAAACCCAGTTTCTTTCCACTCAAGAGAGCTTATTCACTACACTACAGATAACTGTGCTGTGTTCAACGTTCTGCTTTTTTTAATAGCAGACTGAAACTATTATTCTAATTTCCTCTGGAATAATATTCCCCAACACAACAGTTACATCAATTTTTGTGATTAGTTCCCACACTAGCCATTCTCCTCTATGCTGCCACCCTTATGCAATGAGCATACTTAGACAACTATCAGCTTATCTAAACTCATAGATATTTTACTGACTGATAAGGATGTGTCAATCATAAAAGACATCTTTATGTCCAAGACACAGGAATAAAATTTGACCTACAGAAAGTTTTAACTTTCATCTGCCTTGTTATGCTTTATTACATCCATACCTCCCTGAACTGCCAACATAACCAATCCAATTTTCTTCCCACAACCCCAGCACCCACCAGCAGAGCATCAGAAAGCTGTATGTGCTCTACAGTTCACTGGCATCCTTAGACACGAGCAGAAATCCTTAGTTCAACACAAATAAAGCACAGTATCCTGCCTCTTCCTTGGCCTATTTTCACTCCTAAGTTTTAAAAGCAGACTCTGGGTTAGACTGAACTGGTACCACCTGCCTGAAATCTGCCTTGGGGTGATAAGGCAGCCATGTATTTTGTCCTCATGTATGTAAAGGTGTGCAAGGTGACTAAAGGAGAATATTAACACTCCCACATGCCTTGTAGCTCAGCAAGAAGACTGCTCGGCAGCATGCCAAGTCAGAACACCTACAGTGCACTTCACCTTGAGTCTCAGAAAAACTGCTGATGCCATAAATTTACTTCCAAATTATTGTGTGGAAATAATGCAATATTGAGGTACTAGCTAGCACTTTCTGAATGTATTTCATCTAGAAAATGACTGCCTGGGTGTAGTTTGCATATATACATTGGTTATACCATAGTTGTAAGTATCCATATTCCCGCCCCACCTAGGCATACAACATCTTCAGAAATACCAAAACATCTTCTATTAACATAGTACCTTAAGACTATTAACTTCCTTTATCAGCCCTGCTTTACAACAAGTAGTAGATTTCACAAAGCTTGTCAATAGCAAATGAATCTTCAACTAAAACAAACCGCTTTTACTATGTTTTCTACTTAAAATAGGCACATTTTATGAAAAAATAATGTGAACACTAATATAAACTAATCTCAAGTGTTCATGGAGAAAGCCATAAGCACTCTTTTTTGATGTTTGCTTCAGTCTTATTTTGCCAAGCACTGCATTCACAAATTTAAAGAGTAGTAGTTATCAATCTATAACACCTTGGTGTTATAAACATTTAGGTCTTTTCTACATAGCTATAGAACACATGCTAACAGTCTCCACTTAAATTAAATATATTCAAGCAAGACTCCTTAATTCCAGCAATTTTAGTCCCCTGGTTCCTCACATGCCAAATCAAACCTACAGAGGCATGAAGGACAAAAGACCACCAGTTCACTTCTACCTCTTCCCCAGTTCACTGCTATTCTAACTCATCTAGGCACCAGAAGGCCGACTGACATTGTATCTCCTTCCAGGTGAGGGTCTGAAAGCTTGTCAAAGATCACAGGTAGACATAAAAACCAGGTTTCATTCTCTCAGCTTGTTCTGATAACAGAACTGACCCATCTTCATTCTTGACCATACTTAATGAGTCACTGAGTCAGATATTCAGGAACAGCCCATTTCAGACACAAATTTCTCAACCCCTGCCCCCATGTCCTCAATTAGGACCATACTGTGCAGATTCTTAAAACTTCATTATGCCTCCATAGCTACCACGCCACCTCAACAATTCTGAGTCAAGGGAGTGCGTATTGAACTTCATACTACTATCATTTTTCTAAATAAACAAACCAAAAATGAACAAACAAAAACAAAACAACAAAACCACCTTGCAATTAGAAAATCTTAACCTTATACGAAGCCAAACACTTGCATAGTACTCAATGGGAATTTCAAAATCACGTGTTGACTCAAAGCCAACATTAAACTGTCATTTTTCTCCTTGAGAGAAGTACCCCACATTCCATATTAGATCAAATCACTGATACCCAACTTGCACAAATATTTTTCCAAAGGTGACAGTAAGACTTTCACAAGATGTATGCGTCTTACAAATACAGCATTAGAAGATGAAGTGGAGGCAGATGGAATTGACAGCAACACAGAGACTGAAGATGAGACAAGTGCAACATACAGATTAAAAAGATACCTTAGTTGACACTTTGGGTGTTAAATGTTTGAATAGATATGCTTCTTTGAAGGCATCATACCCATTAAGAAAAGCGACCCAGTCTTGATGTATAGGATGAACGCAAAGATCACCAAGCATGTTATTAAAAAAGTAAATATATGAATTTAAGAAATTAATTAACCTATTTAAGTTAAAGAAAAAGTCAAGAATAGAACTGATTGAGTAGACTACTTACCTTCTCTCAGGCCTCAATTTTCTCACCATATCCAGAACCTTGTCTAATGAATTAAACTGAATTAAAATGGTCATTTAGAAAACAGTAGTGAAACTATTCCCAGTAAGTCTTTGAGACTTTTATGCCTAATGTTTTTAATGGGAATTTCCCATTTTATTTAATTAGATCCTCTAAAAAGAATTTGCAAGCTTCTGACTGGATCACAGAAAACGTTTCCCTCGAGTGCCTATCCTTCTCCCTCCCCTTAATCTGACTTTTTGCCAAGAGTCTTAATAACATAACCATTGTTTAAAATGCTCATAAGGAAGCAATCTGTCCCAAAAGCTTTGACCTAGGTCAGAAAATTCCTTCTTTCATAATGGAACATTCTTAAAACACACTCTAGATGCTCATTTCTTTAGTTTTCTTAAAGCATATTCTACACCAGAGACATTCCCAGCATCCACAAAGAGTTCCAAACTAATTTTCTAATATTGTCAGCATTCTACAGTCTTACTCAATGCTCTTTTCTGATCATGTAACTCAGTTCAGCTTGAGTTGGAGTTTATTTTGGGCACTGAAAGAATCCAAGCAGCACTTGGAGCATCACGCTTTCAACAAGATATTTGGACTGTGTATTGGCAATAGTCACACGAAAAGCTATAATCGGACTCTGAGACACAGGTTCACCAGATGAGTAGAAACAGCACAGCACAAGTGACTTTCCAGAACAAAAGGGAGAAGAGGATCATTAAAGACCACTTACCAATCATTTTAGGAAAAATACAGAGAAAAAAATTACTTTCAAAAGAGGCCAAGTGCTAAATAACACTGGTTAGGCTACATTTATCAAAGATTCTCCTTTGTTCCACTGGCCAACCTTAGCAACAAAAAGTACAAAAATTTGAGAGCTTCATGTCACAAGAACCTCTTTAAATTTCAAGATAAAGCTTTCAATGCCAGCCTTGCATGAAGTTGTAGAGGTTAATTTTATACTACACATCAACTGCAAAGACATTAAGAAGTTACAATAGGAATTAGGAGTCTGTTATTTCTTCTCCTTGCAGTCATTAAAAAAGCAATCCAACCCTGAACACACCCAGCAAGAATCACCTACAGCTTGCTCTGCGTACGCCCCCAACACCTAAACCAGAGGGGTTTTTCTGCAAACTTAAGTTTTTTCAGGTTTAATCAACACACCCTATTTGAAAGTAAAAGTGCTTTACATGTGTACAATCCACTAAAAGAAAAAATTACTCAAAGTATTTCCTTTGAATCCTTTCTTTATCAAAAACTCTTCATCTAACCTTACAGCATTTGTTTTTACATATTCTCCCTAAGATCCTTTACATTAAAAGATTTGCTTATGCAAAACTGAAAAAAATATTTAATGCAAATCAACACAGTTTAATAGGACAGGCTTGTACAAAACTCTGGCAGAGATTCCCCCATCAGATCTGCAAGAACTGGCTATGCTCTTTTCAAACTTAGAAGAGCACCTGAATCAAACAAGCCACACAACTTTTTCCAGCTTCCTTTACGAATAAGCTACAGGCACTAACATGGTCCTCCCCAAAAGGCAACCTTACAGCTCGAATACACAAAACAAATTCAGTGCTGACCCTTCAAATTCCCATCTCTCTTTCTCAAGAGCTCTTAATGTGGGCAGTTGTGGGTGTTCAGATCACCCCTTCAGCCATGCTTCTCATCTCGGAGTTTGATTATTTTAAACCACTCACTTAAGAAAACCACTTAGACAAGCACGCATCTCTGCCTAAATTTCTTCACAAAATTTTAGCATTTCAGCCAAAATCCATTTGGGCTTTTCTGAAAGGCATCTCTTTCTGAAAGGAGCCTGTACATGCTCTACAGACTTTATATATACATATATAGAGAGATGCCCTCCCATGTGTAGCTTCTTCCAGTTTTATCATTACATCAATCTTACTGATAATGCCTTTCAACAAGGACAGGCACATAAAACCACTTTCTGTAAAACTCTCACTATTGCAGTCTCATGGACTATTCACCCAGCCCCGATAAGCAATTAATCCCCATTCCCAGTGAGGATCACAAAGAAGTTAGGCCTTTGAAATAAAGGGGTAGACAGACAATTATAAAGGTAGTATTTAGTAGTGGTCAGTCAGAACCACAGAATAATGCAGGTGTCTCTGACATCCCAGTACAGACTCTTGTCAAACCCATCCCGTTTGATTAGATTCATCAGCCCTGGTTGATAAAAGTAGCAGTGCAGATGAATATTCCTGGAAGGGTGTTTGACACAGTATCACATGACATTTTTACACAATTGCTGCTGTAAAAAGTCAGTAGAGCACTACGTATATAAAAATAGAAAAATACTTTCAGGTATGCCAGTCAAAGAAACCATTACAGAACAGATGCACTCTACTGCAGCTTTAGCAACAGTGCTTATGAAGGTCTCCATTGCCATCAGCGGGGTGGAAAGACAGCCATCGATGATAGGATTTGCATACAAAACCTCATCAGAAAAGTACATGGAGAGGACGATGGTGCCATATTAGTGTTCCAAACTGCTTGAGAAGGTAAGTCTATCTGAACGTTCCTACATTTGGTTCATGTAGTTAGAGGCCAGATACTCAATCAAGGCTCTGGGCTCCTGCTGAATATCAACAAAGTTTGTTCAATAGCTGACAGCGAGAGTCAGCAGTTCCTGACTCAGCTCATTAACTCAGAGCTCAGGAAGAAGTGTGAACCTATCACTTCCTAATCCAGACAATTACTACTAGAGCCAGGGTGCATTCTGAAGGAACCCTGGGAGAGAAGCATATTTTCTGTCTTCCTGATTTCATTCCTTTCCCCTCCCCAAAAGAAAACAGGAGGATTATGACACATTCAGGTACCATCCTAACTCAAGCACTATTTCCTAATAGAATGTGTTGATATCCATTTGAAATCAGCAATTCAAAGTAATCAAAATATAGAGAACACTTCTTCCTGTAGTTTCAGCCTTAGGCTTTTGGAGATTTTGCAGATAGTTTACACTCTCTTCCCATTCAGGAGGCAGCATAAGCCAACCTGGTTCAAACTGTCAATATTCCAAAGAAAGGAGGTTTTCCTCAACCTGATAAAAGTATACTTTTTCCTACATCATATGAAGATCTATAATCTCACTGTATTAAGCATTTGTCCTCCTCTTTCAGGGTATCAGCACTTTAAAGACGAAGAAAAATAACATCCGTAACATTCCTAAACTCTTATGAGTCTGACATGAGCTTTGTATTTCAAGGTTACTGAAGTGCCTTTGAAACAAGTGGTTTTCCCCACTGAGACTTAACGATATTAAATAAATAAGTATATAAAGATTATGCAAGTGGAATAAAAAAAAGTTTCAGACAAGCCTCCATGATACAAGGAGAAATGGAAAAGTTACATTCCACAATAGACAGAAAAGTTGTTATAAAAAAAATCTCTATATATAAACTTCTTTCTGTCTGAAAGTTGGTTGCAGTGAATATCCTCATCACCAAAATCTCTAATAGTGAAAATCTGTCACAATCATCTTCAAAATGCATCATATTTGAAAATATTTTACTTGAGCAACTGTATTTATATGCAAATATTTTTGTTTACTGCATATAACTAAAAATCTCTTTGAGCACTTTGAGAAAGGAAAATAATGGTAATAGGATTACTGATAGGCAGTGAAAACTAGGAAAGCACAAACTCAACAGGTTAAAAGAAAAACTACTGGAATTAAAAAAAAAGGTTTTAAAAAGACAATTTGAGCCATACTTGGAAAAATAAGGGCAGATTTGCTCTGTTTTCTATGTTGTTATAGGGAAAGACTCATAGCTTGTCTTCGATAGAGGAGAACTATTACACAATTCCAGGAAGTCATAGCCCAATGAAATCAAGCTCCAAATTATCTGTACAGAAAGACAATTCCCTTCTCACTGGAGTAACCTCTTTTAGATCAAGAGTGGCTTTCTTTGGTTTAGGATAATCTTCAAAGTGACAAACTCCATTAAAGTTGCCTGTATTCCAGAGCAGAAGTCCCTGCGGAGAGTTACAGCTGTTTCTGCTTACTCAGTCTTGTTCCACTATGATTTTTACTGAACAACCAGTCCCAAGATGTGGGCTCGTTGTGATCAGGGTATGCATTAATGCAGACTGTACCCCAACATTTGCCAACAAGTTTAAGTCTAACCATTTATATACTGATTAATATGTATAACTTAGTAAAGAGAGTTATTTCAAGCTCCTTTATCCTATGTGTAGCTTTCAAGGAAATTCTAAGGTCAGTCTTTCTTAACCCCATCTATTTCCAGAAGAACATAACAAAAAGTTGCCATATGGATTTTCCCTTTCAATGCAGGTGAAATATGAAGAACAGCAAAAACATTAGATGAAAGTTTACCTCTCTTTTGAGGTGAATCAAGGATATTCAACATGCCAAAGGCTGACTTCTGGTTAATATCTGGTAGTCATTTAAAAATGAGAAGGGGTATTTTTTTTTTAATGAAAATTTTGCAATGGTAAAAGTTGTTTTCAGAGAGGTCTGTTATTCATATCCATTTCATAAGAAAAAGGAACTAAAATTAATACTCAAAATACTTTGCTTCCTCTTTTCTTAAGCATGGTTCTAAGTGAATAACAACAATGCTGGATATTTATGACAACTTAATATGCATTCATTATAAACGGTTAGTTAAGTAGCACAGTATTTCACAGACCAGAGTTGCAGGGCTGGCAAACAGAAGATTGAACTCCGTGCACCAGCAGAAACACCATTTCACACATTGTCAGTTTGCTGGTTCTATAAAAGCAATCAAGCTGGGTTCTCCTTTATACACAACATCAGGCTGTGCAAAGCTATCGACTCACACTACTACATGAAGTTTCCCACATGCAAAGAAATACACATCCAGTTCACTCTTCCAACTGATATCAGCCTTACACATCTAGCAAGTAATAAATATTAATCTTTTAGACAGTCATAAAAAAATAATCATTTAAGTCATTTAAACATCTCAGTGACAAAACTTCCAAAATATTTTTCAGAAACACTCACAAAACATGACATCTGGTGCCTGCACAACTCTAGCAGAGTGGTGCTTCACACCTTCCTAGCAAAGAACAGGAATCCCTCATAGCTGCCTTTTGGGCACACTACCGCCTTGCAGAAGTACTACTGGTTAAAAAGAGACCAAATACAATCTGTAACCTTCAATCATCTCTTTCCTTTCAAGCACCTGTCCTGAGATAGGACCACAAAGTGTCACACTACAATAGTGGACAACTGATGATTGTTAACAGTATCTGGGAAGACAAGAGTTCAGCCCCTGCATAAAGCTTAAAAAGAGAGTTCTTCACCAATATGATTTATATCCAACTTAAACCAGGCAGGTATTAAAATAAGAATTCATAAGTCTATGCTTAAGTTGTTAATGTTTATTACATAACTTCTTAAACATTACACACAGCCCTCAAAACCCTACACCAAGTAGTCATTGCATGGGAAAGCCCTTTGCCTCATTTACTACTGAAACCTGCAGTAATTTAGAGCTGAAGGCATGTTGTGCTTTCTTTGGAGTTGTAGCTGTTGCCTATATTGCTAAGAGCAAATGCCTAAGCGCATACAAGCTACAGCTTGCATAAACCAGATGATCAACAGTGTTATTTTAACTTAATCTACTGATCCAAAATGCAACAGGCAAATACTAAGATTTAGCTGAATGAAGGTGCTGTAAAGGTCAGAGATTATCAGTTCCTGCTAATTATCAGCACACTGATAGCTGTAAAGCCATCTGAAAGTATATGCACCCCTCAAAACAGGGAAAAAAAAAAAATCACTTCCAGTTTGCAGGTAATGAAACTAAAAGCATTAAAGAAAAGGCTAAAGCTACAAATTGATTCAAGCTGCAAAGTGACTCAAAGCAAAGAAAGATCAGCAAAAGGCCCTTTAGGTCCTGGCTCTCCACCAAAATCTCAGTCAGTAAAACCAAACGCCTGTAAAAATATGAGATGCCTATCCAAACTTTGTGCAAAGCACTCACCCAACAAGAAGCAAGTTGAAAAATCCCTCAGAAGAACAAAATACAGATTCTTAAAGCAGGCTTTTAACGTGTCCTGAGCTAACTGTTCACAGGTGGAATTTCCCTTCAGAAGACAGTCTCAGTAGGACAGTTCTGGTTACCCTCGCACTCGCTTGATCTTAGAAAAATAAAAATGGAGAGGGGGTGGGGGCAAAGCATGAATTTCATATATTACCCGAAATCTCAGCAGCCACCTCCCCAAAGAAATCAGGCAGACAGCCTTACGCCCCGGGGCTGGAAAATACAGCGAGGAAGCCAAGAAGGGGAGCATTACCTGCCAGCGGCCGTAGCTGAGCAGCAGGAGCGCCAGGGGGATGGCGGTGCCCGACATGGCGTGGGTGGAGGGCATGCTGTACTCGGAGTTGTAGAAGACTTCCAGCTTGACGACGGGCGGGGAGGCAGGCCGCGGCCACCGGATGACATCCTTGGTGCACTGCCCCAGGTACATCACCCACACCCAGATGATGATAAGCCTCCGCCCCAGCCAGGCGTCCAAGTTCCAGATGCAGAAGGGGAAGAAAAGGATGTAGAAGAGCTCGTTGCCCAGCTCCGTTCCCAGGCTGAAGAGATAGTAGAGGAAGCGGCTGCGAGTGGAAAACTCCTGGCTGCCGTCTTCCTCCGTCAGTGAGTTGCGGCGCGGCCTCCTCCTCCACTGCTGCGGGGGGTCCGCCCCGCCGGGCACGGTCCCGTTCCCGGCGGGATGCCCTTGTCTTCCCGCGCGCTCCGCTGCCGGGGGACCGCCGTTAGCCACCGGCTCCCGAACCGCGTCGGCCCAGCCCGAAGGTCCCTCCACCCCGCAGAGCCGCTGGAAGGCGGCCACTTTCCGCGGGTCCTGCAGGTGGGCGGCCAGACGGGCCAGGCGCCGGCAGAGAACCATGGCAGGAGGACGAGGCCGCCCGCGAGGGGCGGGCTGGAGGTGGCCAAGCGCTGACCGGGCCGGCTGGCGGGGAGCTGAGAGGGTCTTCGAACGAGGGGCGGCGGGAGGGACGG